>JAJMCF010001605.1:0-17992 GCA_030585045.1 Zhuliangozyma parablackwelliae | reverse complement strand
GGACAAGGCCGGTAATGGGAAAGTGGGTAATTTCTTTGGGATAAAAATAAACCTCAATACTGTAATTGGCTGCGTATGTGTGAATGCCACGCGTAGAGAGCAGTGACTCCGTAACGTTAAACAAACATACAGCCAAATATAGAAGCGAAAGTAAAAAGTAATGACTCCAGTGAGTAGAGTAAAGGGGAAGCAGCCAAGACCACGGGTCCGGGCGGGTTGGAAGTGCTTCTACTAGCTAGTAAAAAACATTTCGTGGGTAGGGGGCACAAACGGGAATGACTGGTTAGATATGGAAAGAAACCTAAAACACACAGTTGCTAAAAAAACCACTAAAGGAGCAACGCTCCCAACGCATACATCAACCCACCGATCCCAATGACGGCAGCAGCATTTTTGGTTCCCGAAGTCGTTTCACTCGAAGAAGTCGTTTTCGAGGAGGACTCACTTGTCTTGGAGGCGTTCTCAGCCGATGCCGAGCCGCTGGTCTTGGATTCTGCACCACTGGTCTTGGATTCTGTGCCACTGGTCTTGGATTCTGCACCACTGGTCTTGGTTCTCGTATCAGAAGTCTTGGATCCCGTGTCAGAAGTCTTGGGTTCCGTGCTGGTAATATTAGATTCGGAATCCGCAGTTTCTGAAGCCAACGGCGTTGCAAGGACGAGGTGGGAAAGGTCACCAGTACCAACTTTCACCGCGGTGACAAAGTTGCCCAATCCAACACTGGGGTCACCCATATCACCAAAGAGAGATGTAGGGAACAAATCTGAAGTCTGGTCCAACAATGACGCAGCAGCTTGGCAGTAAAATTGTTTCAAACCACTGGGCGAGGTGTCGACCCCATCCACACTCACCTGATAGCAGTTAATTACACAGTCGCTGGCTTCATTGAAAAAGTTGCTGTCCAAGTGGCACATACACTCGTAGTAAGTGCCGGAATCGCCGTCAGAGTTGTCGCCACAGTTTTTGAGTTGGGTCTTGCCAGAGCTTAAACAGCTGCCGTTACAGTCGTCGCTGATCCGTTTGAAAACCTCAATGTCGCTTCTCTTGAAAATAGGGCCTTGAAAGGCCAATGTAATGGAGATGAGAAAGTAGATGGTGTACATGTTGCTTGAGAAAAGAAAGGAGGAAGGAGGGCGGTTTCTTCTGATCAGGGCGGTACCTTTATAAGCTCCTCAGATCTTGCATACGAGCAAAGGCAAAATAATTCTCTATCCAAGGTTTGTTTGTCCTCTTTTCTGTAGAGCTAGCGGTTAGGTTTTTGAAACTCTGGGCTGTGGGTATTTACATTGATGCTTCTTTCCGGTTGCTTGTTTCTCTTTTGGGGCACAATTACTGATTACTCCATTGATGAGACCCCAATATTGTCTTGGAATCTCACTCGTAGATACTTGCGAAGATGGGGAAGGGGACAAGGCCGGTAATGGGAAAGAGGATCTTTTGAGATAAAAATAATCCGCATTACTGTAGTTGGCTGCGTATGTGTGAATGCCACGCGTAGAGAGTAGGGGCTCCGTAACATACAGCCAAAGATAAAAGCGAAAGTAAAAAGTAATAACTTCAGTGAGTAGAGTAAAGGGGAAGTAGCCAGGACCACGGGTCCTGGCGGGTTGGACAGCATTGCCTAGACGGTGAAACATTTCGTGGGTAGGCGGGAATGGTTAGATATAAAAGCATGCCTAAAGAAAGAAACCTAAAACACACAACCGCCAAAAACCACTAAAGGAGCAATGCTCCCAACGCATACACCAACCCACCGATCCCAATGACGGCAGCAGCATTTTTGGTTCCCGAAGTTGTTTCACTCGAAGAAGTCGTTTTCGAGGAGGACTCACTTGTCTTGGAGGCAGCAGAAGCTTTGCCGCCAGTGGTGGCGGATCCCGTTTCGGAAGCCTTGGATCCTGTCCCAGAAGTCTTGGATTCTGTGCCGGTGTCTTTGGAATTGGTACCCCCAGTCTCCGAAACCACCGGCGTTTCAAGGGTAACGTCGGAAAAGTCACCAGTGTCGGTAGCATCACCAGCGTCGGTGGCAAAGTTGCCCAAGCCACCGCCAGCGCCGCCCGCAGCACCAGCAAAAGCCGAAGGGATCGAGCCGGAGAATTGCTCCAACAACGACGAGTATGCCCCAGCAGCTTGGCAGTACAATTGTTTCAAACCACTGGGCGAGGTGTCGATCCCGTCCTCATTAACCTCATCGCAGTTCTTTACACAGTCGCTCACGTCATTGTAATAGCTGCTGTCCAAGTTGCAAATACACTCCAAGTAGTTGCCGGTATTGCTTTGTGAGTTGTCGCCGCACTTTTTGAGTTGCGTCTTGGCAGCATTAACACAGCTGCCGCTGCAGGCGCCACTGGCCCGTTTGAAAACTTCAATGTCGCTTCTCTTGAAAATAGGGCCTTCAAAGGCCAATGCCACGGAGATGAAAAAGTAGATGGCGTACATGGTTGTTGGATGAACGAATGGTGGGAGGGAGGACGGTTCCTTTCTGACCAAGGCGGGCGTACCTTTATATATATGCTCCCCAGAGAGAGAGAGAGGGAGGGAGAGAGGAGATCATGCATAAGAACAAAGGCGTTTCGCCAAAGCCACCCCCTACCTAGTCTCAGCCGTCCCGCCTTGATGTAGAACTATATGTTAGATTTGTTGTGGAGTTGTTCTTGTGCAGCTTTGCCTCTGTTGTTTTTGTTCTTGTTTTGCTTGGCTCTTTCCTGCTATACCTTTTATCAATTGACTCATCAAAGACAACCCCATCAATGTCTTGGCACCTCGCCCGTTGACACCTGGTAGGCTCCAAGTCAAGGCAAGAAATGGGGGAGGGGACAAGGTCAGTATTGGGCAGTGGACAATATAATTTTTTTTTTGGGGATAAAAATAAACTTTGTCACCGTAATTGGCGGCGTATCTGTGAAATTCATGATGGTGTGTGTAGTGAGGAGAGCACCAACACCAACAGAAAACAAACAAACAAACACACAGCCAGAAAGAGCAAACACGAAGGCGGAAGCGAAAGAAAAAAAAGGAATGACCCCTCGTGGCTGTGAGGGGGGAAGGTGGAGGTGGTGGTGAAAGGGGGAAGGGGCACGAGCCCTTGTTGGGTTGCAAGTGCTTTTATTTGAGAGGAACTTTTAAACTGCCTACTAACCAGTGGGGAGAGGAGAGCGTAGTCACGTGAGTTACATCACGTGTTGATAAGGAGATAAGGGGGGGGAAGGAGAAAGGAGAAGGAGAAAGGGAGGGAGTCTCGCCACAAAGCAGTTCCCCTCATTAGACTTGTCACAAATTTTTTTTGTTTTTTTTTTGTTTTTTCCCTATCTGTGTTTTCCTCCTGGCAACAGCAACAGCAACGGCAACGGCAACAGAAACTACAGTGGCAACCAAGGGTGGCACGAAGCAGTACAACGAAGCAGTACAACGAAGCAGACCAACGAAGCAGACCAACGAAGCAGACCAACGAAACGAAACACTTCCCCAATTGCCAAGTCCAACCATGCAGTCGTCAAAGCAAGAAAGACGCGAGCCACAGCAAACACCCGACCCCAGCAACAATTCAACCAAGTTGCTAAACTCACACATGTCTGTCTATAACGCGTTAACCAACCCCGAGTTGGACTGGCAAGACTCAAGAATGGCGACTCCAGAGTTGTACCTAGATCCGCAGTTCTCCATCACGCTGTGGCAGTCGATCCGCGAGCTTGCATACTCACCCGTGTCGCGCGTGCCTTCCAACATGCACCAGATTACAAAGACAAGCAGCATCTTGTCGATAACCAGCGACGAGGATGTGGAACATGAACAGGAGCAGGAGCACCTACCAGCAGCAGCAACAGCAGCAGCAACATCATCAGATACCGCGCTGGACGAGGGAAGCACCAGCTCGTTTATCATGCCGCGGATGAGCTTGAGCTTGAGTCTGAGCAAAGGCACGAAAAGTGTCACCATTGTGTCCCTCCCCCGGCCCGAAGTCAATGAGTTGGAGGCGTCGTTGCGGCAGGAACAGATACAGGTGCAGCTCGTGCACCACGAAACAGACACAATGCACCCCTTGGTGTTTATCATCAACGACGGGTCGCGCGACTTGGTCCCGGTGGCGAAAACAATCTCCGGCGACAAGGTGACGATTGTCAACCTCGTTACTGAAAACTACTTTGCCAACTTGTTTGACTTGATCAACGTGTTGCGCCCCTACCAGATGTGGAAGGTTGCGTCGGTCCTGGAATTGCACGTCAAGATAAGGGCGTTTCTAGACACCGAAGAGGCGGGGCTCAAGACGGACTACAAGAGGCTCGAGCGCCGGTTCCGGAGCGAGCTCGAGGAGTCGCAGGTGTTTAGCGACCCTTTAAAGCTCTCAGAGACGTATGCGCGCTTTGAAAAGGTGTTTACGTGGGAGTCGGGCTGGTTTGTTTTCAGTTTTGCGTTGGGGGTTGGTTTTGGGATTGGGATGGCGAGCGGCGCGTGCTCCCTTATGGGGTTGTACCGGGCAAAGCCCGTGGTGATCCAGCCAGAGGTGGAGACGCTTTCAGAGATGTGCACCAGCTACTTGCTCGACTTTAGCTCCATGGTTGTGGAGTGCGTCCGGGACGGGCTAGAGAAGATTGTTGGGCTTGTTATGTACAGCATCCATTGATTATGTATAGGGAATATAGGGATGTATACATGGATATATAGGGATGTATACAGGGGAATATTTACAAGGGGCTAGCTCACCATAAAGCTGACGTTGCGGTAAAAGTCGAGCATGGGGTTCTCGCCCGCCTTGGTTGTCGTGGCGTCGATGTCGGCCCATTGCTCGAGGAACTCGCGGTGCGACTCGACGCGCGCAACCTTGCCCGTGACCTGCTTGTACATCTCGCTGGCCACACCAAAGTCGGTGGCAAACATGATATCAAAAAAGCCCTGGTGCACCATGTACGTAGACACATCAACCACCTTGTCGTTCAAAACCGTCTGGACAACGGGCCCATTGTAGCAGCCCTTGATGGTCTTGGGGAGGTAGTGGAAATCGGAGCACAACAACGAGTGGTTGGGGAAGCGGTGCTTCAATATCTGGAAAAACTGGAGAAGCCGGGTGGGGATAAACTCGCCCGGAGTGAGGTTTCTCTTGAACGGGTACACCATGTTTTTTATCTTGGTCATGTTGGACGAGTGCAACAACGGGTGGATGGCGTCCTTGTCGGTGAGCGGCAACACGCTCTTTCCCGTTTCGACCCTTCCGGCCCACTTGCTCGCCTGGGCGAGCTCCGAGTACTTGCCGCTCTCCCTAAGCTTCAAGTACGCGTCGGAGTAGTACGACAATTTGGGACTGAAAAACTCGTAAAAGTCGCCGCGCTCGTTGATCAAAACCTTGCCCTCGTACGGCACGCCGGTGTTGTTGTCGTACCGGATCAAGTCGTGGGCAAAGTTGTCAAACACCTCCAAGGCGATAAAAAAGCACGGCTCCTCAACCACCCGGTCCCACTTGAATATCGACTGGTTGATGATCTCGACCCTGCTGGCGTCCAAGCCCCTCGACGCGAGCTTGCTCTTTAGCGCGCTCTGTGCTTGCTTGGCCGCCAACTGCGACGAGATCTCGATGATCTTGTACTGCGTCTTGACGTATATCTCCGGGTGGTGCTGGCGGATATAGGCGAGGATGTTGCACATTAGCGTGCCATTACCGCCGCCCATCTCGTAAATGACCAAGTCCTCGTAGGGGTAGGTGTTGAGCTTGTAGTTGACCAAGATGTGCCGCGCAAGCGCCTCGCCATAGTACGGCTGGAACAATTCGGTGGGGGTGTGCCACAACTGGAGCGACCTCCTGGTGGTCTTTGTTTCGACCTTGTCGTCCATCTGCTTGACGAGGCGCGCGCGCGCCGCCATCTTGGATTTGGGCGGCGGCGGGAGCGCAGGCGTTTGTGGCTGCTTGGGGGCTTCCTTGCGCGCACTGTACTTGTCGTACGACTTTTGCCAGCTATCCATAAACCCATCAATGTCGCTTATGTTGTTGTAGTCAAACGGCTTGTCAGGGTGGTAGATCTCAACTTCTCGCGAAAAGTAGCCGTAGTGCGGGTTGTACAACGAGTCCTCGATAAAGTCGGCGGTGGACATCTTCACTCGGGTCGGCCGGTAGGGGAAACGCGCAAGGCTGGCCGAGTTTGTCATGGGAAACGAGTTGTACACATCCTGCGGCGCCCTGTCGAACGGGTGGTTGGTGGCGTACTGGTAGATGTAGTCAACGGCGTTGAAGGCGGGTTTGTCGTCGAGTTTGAACGCGTATAAATCGGGCCTGATGGAGTATTCGTGATGGAAAGCCTTTGGGTCGTCCTCCTTCTTGAACTGCTTCACTTTGTTCCTGAGCCCCTTGAACAATGTTCGCCTGGGGATGTACAGTCGTAGCATTTGGGGTGTGTGTGGAAAAGTTTTTTATTTTTATTTTTTTTGGTTGTTTATTTGAATACAGAGAGTGCATGGCTATTTACCCATTGAGTTTGTCGTTGCCAATCTCGAATAGCTTGCTCTTGTTTCCGCCAAACTCGTCCATGCATTCGATGATTGTCTTGATATTGTCGATGACGTTGCTCACACTGACGCGGACGACGCGGTCACTGACGCCGGCAAACTCGCAAACAAGGACGCTGTCGTTGGTGGAGTATTGAACCTCTAGCTCATCAGCCTTGAGTATAGGGTCTGGCAGTAGTGTGTTTTGAGCAATGACTGCCTGCTGTGGCGTTTCAAACGGGATGTTTAACGAAAGGGTGTGGTTTAGGGCCATGGCAATGGTGAGGGTTGTGCTGGAGATGCGTTGTGGTTTGTTGGAAAAAAAATTGTATCTCACATATTGTCAAGGGCACGGCTAGTCCACAACGAACAAACAGTATCATTGTTACATCTTGATGGCTAAACTATTTTTATTCCCTACACATCCTGCCAGATAAACCGTTCTCGGAAATACCGCGCAACAAAGGTCAATAGCAACAAGATAGGCACCTCCAACAAGGGACCAAAAGTAGCGGCAATGGCTTGTTTGCTTCCCGAGCCATACACAGAAATGGCCACCGCCAAGCTGAGCTCAAAGTTGTTGGAGGCGGCGGTGAACGATTGGGTAACGACTTCAGCGTAGTTGGCATTGCACCCGCTCAGCCATTTGCCGGGGTTGTTGGCAATCTTTTCCTCGCACCCGCACAGTGCCAACAACAGCTGGTTCTCGTCGACTGGGGGCTTGACGTTTCCAATCCATCGGAGAAAGAAAAAGGTGCCAAACCAGGCAATCACAAAGTATAGCGTGAGCGGGATGAAACAAAGCATGGCTGAGCAGATCTCGCCAATGAATTCGCTGCCCTTGTCGATGAATATAACCACAATCGTGTACAACAACCCCACCAATGCCCAGGGGCCGATAAAGGGTATCACCTTGTCGTAGACTTTAAAGTACCGCAAGGCAAACCTGATGGCCACGCCAAGCGCAAGGGGCACACCCAAGAAGAACGCCACGCTCTGCGCCACCAACCGGTAGGAGACTGCGTGGCGAGGAATCTCGTCGCCAGAGATTACGTAGCAAAACAACAACTGGAGCGGGGCATACAACACCACCTGCATCAAGCTGTTGATCAACACAATCACGGCGCAGAGCGTGTTGTCGCCCAAGGCGATCGTGTTCCAGAGCAACACCATGGCAATGCACCGGGCCAACCCGATCATGATGATGCCCACACGGTACTCGTCGTGGGCGAATAGCGCCACCCATGCCAAGCCAAGCATCAACAACGGGCACACCAACCAGTTGAGCACGAGCGACACTAGTATGGGCCGGAGGTACGTGGATTTGCTAAAGAACTTGTGAAAGTTTTCCCACTCAACCTTGCAGAGCGGCGGGATCATCATGATGACCATGCCCACCGCAAGCGGCACCGACACGCCCACGACAGTCGCTCCCTCAAAGGCTGTCTTGCTGGAGGGAACATACACGGATAGTAAAATACCTACCGCGATGGCAAGGATGATGAGTAGCGGAAGTAGCTTATCGGCGAGGGATAGCCCCTTGAGAACGTCCTTTACGCCGTGCATGGTGGATAAAAAAGGGTTGTAGAAAAGAAAATTTTTTTCTTGGTCTACACAAATCTCAGCTACATATAGCAATACATGACTCAATGTCTGAGACCACCTTGTGTGGGATCTATTTATGAACTAAACAAATTCTTCCAGGGACTCCGAGTTGGCGTCTGCAACTATACAGTAGTAGTTTTTCCAGTCTTCTGGCGTGGAGTGGTACGACAAGGCATAATGGTTGCAGTGTTTGCTGCAAAAGGCAAGGTCCTCCCAGAAAACGGCGGTCAACTCACACATGCACCGGTAATACTTTCCAACGTGAACCAGTTTGTCCTTTTGTTCCAGATTATACCGACAAATACTGGCCTTGTGGTCGACATACATGCAGTTGGTAATGCAACCATGAGCCTTTCTCAGACTGGAGGGGGCTTTCTGAATAAGAAATGGGTCGTCGTACGCCAAAGCCAAGGAGATGATAAGGAAGATTGCGTACATGGATGGTGTACGCCAAAACAGCAGTTGACCAAGGAATGGAGGCTCATTTATATAGTGCGTGACAACAAAGCACCAGCTACACGGCACGAAACTCCGGTCCATGGCCGTATGGAATAGAGCAAACCGTTTAGGATATAACATTTCAAGGACTTAGGAGCATGTTAACGATATATAAGAACGTCGCGACAAGTTGCAGAGATTTACCGTAAAGCCGATTTCATTCCAATTTAGGGTTACTTCTTGCTCAATAAGGGTCATCTAACCGGTCAAGGACACCTCGGCGTCCGCAAGTAAACAGTAGAATATGTGCCAGCCCCGCCCAGTATAGTTTACTTCATCGGCGATTGGGTCACAATTTGCCCTGCAGTAGGCAAACTGCTCCCAAAACTCGCTACCCAAGTCGCAAAGACACTCGCTTCTTCCCACATTGTCCTGCTCACAGGTGACGAACGACACAAGGTTACTATTACAAGTGGAACAGCGCTTATCCAAGTCTTTCGTGTTTTCACCCTCAGGCCCAGATGGCAAGGTGTTGCTGTCAAAAAAAGCGTGGGCTTCGGCAAGCAAACACTGGAAACTGTGCCACGCGTCGGGTGTAGCATTTGTGGATGAAAAAGCATTGCTGGCATTGGCAACCTGTTCCCAAAAGGAATCGTCGTGAATATCGCAAACACAAGTGTAAAAGTCGGTTCCCGTAGTGATAATTGTGCCATTGTGCTCAAGCGAATGTGGTGTAATCCGACACTCGTCTATTTTCTCTTGACACGCACGAGGGAAGATTTCAGTCATTTCCATATCGCCAACGTTGCTTCTTCTGAAAACCTCCGCTTTGAAGGCCAACGCGGTGGTGAGAAGAAAGTAGATTGCGTGCATGTTGCTGTTGATGGGCTGAACATTTTGTCTTTGTCGCGTCGTGGCCATTTCCTTAAGTACTCATCATGATGGGGCCAGTACCACACCATGCTGGAAAATGCTTGGAGCCAAGCACAAGAATTGCTCTACCGGTAGAGACACGCACCATTGATCAGCAAGGAAAACAAACGCCAAGCACGCCAGGGTGTACACAAGAAAGTGCACGGAGGCGATGCTGGTTCTCAGAGGTCACTAGGTTACAGGAGCAAGGAGAAGTCGCCGCAGGGATACCCACAGCTCAGTGTCATGGAAAACTTGCAAAGTGCTAGTCGCTGCATCCATAATGAAGGACCCTGTAATTGAGGCTGTCCAAGCAAAAAACGTGTCACCCAGAGCCAAGACTTTTGGATCTCATCTTGTCTTGTTGGCCAAGGCCGAGCGGGGTCTGATGGTACCCGCGTCATGAATTTGCTCGGCATAGTGTACAGTGATGCAGAATACATTTACTATTAAGGGTGCCGCAGTTTGGGGTTAACCCGGATGAGCCAAGCATCTCCCACTAACCAAGACATCAAGTCTCGTGTACATTGGTCGGGTCTCCCCAATAACACAATCTATATGAAGCAGAGGTGGACAGACACCAATACTAGAGGAGCAAAGCCGCCAACGCAACGATCAAACCACTGGTTCCAATAACGGCGGCCGCGTTGGATTTGTCTGACGATGTCTGACTCCCTGTTTGAGTGGATGATGTTGTTTTGGATCCAGAGCCAGTGGTTGTGGATCCAGAGCTGGCAGTCTTTGACCCAGAGCCGGTAGTCTTAGACCCAGAGCCGGTGGTCTTAGACCCCGAGCCGGTGGTCAGAAACGAGTCACTACCAGTTAACGCATCAATCTCGGCGGTGAGACTATCCAAGCTGCTACCGCTAGCAGTTGATCCCCCAAAAAGCGAGGAATATTGTTTTGCGGCATCACAGATTTGCTGTTTGAGTCCCTTGGAGGAGTCGTCGCCAACAAACCCAGCAAACGCGTCGCAGTTTGCCACACAGTAGCTAAAGTCGTCCCAAAAGTCTCCTGAAAAGGCACAGAGACACGCATAAAGTGCAGAATAATTACTGTGATCACACAGGTTAATCTCAGCGCTAGCTTTATAACATTGACTGCTTGTACAGGCATCAACCGACCTTTCAAAAATTTCAATGCCCTTGCCGCCAAAGAGCGGGCCGCTTAAAGCCAACGTTACTGAAATGAAAAGGTAGATGGCGTACATGTTGTTGTTGATGTATGGAAAAAAGCGAACTACCACACCTTGGCCCCGTCCTTATATACTCAGCTATTGGAAAGAGGGGCATACATGAAACTGGTGCCGTGCATCGAAATACCCTCGGATGAAATGTTTCCTGGAGAAAGTTTAAATGGTGACACCATGTCATTTTTTAGATTTACTCTTTGCTATTGGTTAAAAAAATGTCTCGAGTGCGCATCTGGGGGAGAGATAAGCCCCGCTCGTGTTTTCTTGGAAGCGAGGCTTGCCTAATAGTTGTAATCTTTTGTTTTGGATTGCCCAAAACAGGAGCGCAATTATTGAATGTGACAAGATTACACGGACAAAACCGAGACCCACCGCTGGCTGTTGTTCTTCAATCGTTTTCCCAGGCAGGAGTGGCTCGGTACAATGTTTGCGACGAATCGGCGTGATTGGTGCTGACTATGAGAGGTAACTTCCTGGATAAACTGGGTGAAACCTGACCCCGTTCACTTGTACTGGTTATGTGCCACCATATTCCACCAAGCCAAACTCCTGATGCACATCACTCACACAGCTCGCTTTATACCATCGCACTGGGGAGACTGGCCCCTGCTTCTCTGAGGTTTCTCAACCAAGCACTCGCACCGGGCGTAAGCAAGTTTCTCGATGTCCACTGACTGTTGAAATCAACGTCTTTGTAATCATGAAACTTTGGCTTGGTGTATACAATAGCGCATTTCGAGAGTATAAGGTGCAATATGCCCGGCAAACGGCCAAAGTCAACACCCACAATTGTGCATCCAGTAAGAACAACAGTCTCGATAGATTCAGGAAGAGAGCTGATCACAAACAGCTCTCTATCCAAAGGGCAATCAATGGTAAAGGAAGTGAGCGTGGCGAACTTGGAGAAATCGTACCCTTTGGGAACAGTTTCCAAACAAATCTTTCCTTTCGTTGCGTCCAGTGGTGAACGTGGAATCATAATACAAAGCTCAAGAGTTGCCAAGCTCAACGGAAGTTTGTCAAGGATATCTTTGAGGTTGGAATGAGAGCGAATATCAAGCTTAATCAGCTCCAAATCCGCTGGGAAGTGCATGGCAGTTCTTGGTACCCCCGCAATACAGCCCCCAAGATCTAGCTCGCGGCAGGTGCTGGGTAGATGCAAGCGCTTTAATCTCGTGGCAGCATTGGTGCCATGGCCATGATTGTGGCTGTCACTTGTAGAAGAAACACCTCCACACACTAGAGCAATACTTTTGAACGCACGGCAAAAATCTTTACTGCGATCGTCAAACTCTTTACTGCAATGTCCAGAAGGCGGCTTCACAACCAACTTTAACAAATTGGGCGGGAGGCAATCTAGGCACGACATGATCGTACTTGTTACAATCTCCTTCAAGTTGACCAACTCATGCGCGTTGATGAGTATTCCACGTGTCTCATACCCGTAATCCAAAGTCAAGTTTTCCAAGGAGAGTGGTAGATTCAATTGGAAACAGCCCTGGCCCCAATAGTCTACCGTAAGCACTAGCCTTAACGATTTCAACAGTGTCAAATGTTCCAACAAATTTTCAGCGAGATACACCGGGAATTCCAACGAAAGGACTCTCAATGTTGCAGGAAGCAGCGTAAGGGTGAAAGTATAATAACCTCCTCCCTTAATAACGAGTTCTTCGAGAAATTGGGGCCACACGTCATAAATCTCATATTTCTTGCAGCCTTGGATAAACAAGTTTATTGTTTTCAAACTTGGGGACAAAACGTCTTGGTCCAGAAGTCCGAAGGAAGAATACTCAACAAGGGACACGCTGATCTTTTCCAAGTTGGGAAAGTGAGTGGCCTGAAAAATGTTTTCAACATATGCACAACCCTGCTCAATGGAAACATCTTCGACGCAGGGGGGAAGAATGAATCCTATTCTCATGCCATCGTATGGTTCTTTAGTAGAAAAGGGATTCTCCCTTACGATAAACCTTGTGAGCTTGCTGTCACCAAGATTGTACACGTGCGGTCCTTGGAATTTGTTCTCAAACCGAAACCAACTAAGGTCTGAACCATTTTCATGATAATTGCCATACACATCACCTTTATATATAGCAGCAACATCATACCGAATATCAAGAAAGGTCACCAGGGGGGGGATACTGATACTGGCGTTTGACTTTGACTCGGAAGCAGGTAGCCAAATCAACACCAAGGTCTCCAATTGTGGAGGAAGCGTCTCGCCAAAGTCAAGGTTGAAGCCAAAGTGCTTCATTTCCAACCACCGGAGATGGGACAAGGACTGGATGCCCTTCCAGTGCTGGGGGATATAGTGACATAACTTAAGTTTGACCAAACTGGAGGGAAACGTCAAACGAATTGTGCACCTGGCCTTATAGGAGTGCTCACTCTCATACATCTCAGTGATTGGGTAGTGTTCTAAGCCACAAAATCGAGGAGTGAACTTAGTACCTTGGCATACAATCAGTCTCACTCTGCTGAGAATAGTTTCTCTCTTTGAATGTATTTCTAAAAGATCGTCAGATTTGGCATATAGCACTTGAAATTCATAGTCAGGATACCGTTCCGCAAATGTAATGAAGCGAGTGGGGGTGTCGAAGTAGGCATAATCTGGGTCCCTGTCTTTGTCATCGGTAAGCATCGGGGCGCCACCTACGCAAACACGTGCATAGTATTCGGCACGCGCCGTCGGGTAGTCGGTCCATTTCCGTAAAAATACATGGGGTACCAGTTTCAAAATGGGAACCAATATCTCATCTGGCAAATCAAAGACTGTTTTGGTGGTAGATTGTGTGGACATTGTGCGGAGGTGGTGTAGTGGTGGTGAAAGTGGATGCGGAGTTGGCGGTACTTATAAAAAAGATAGGAGGTTGGTGGATTCCCGGTAAGGAAGGAACAAGGCTTGTAGTTACCCAAGAGAATGCACCCAAGTGCATGCATACTTCTGTTGACAGTATGTGACACTAAGGCAAGGTCGCGTGTGTGGTGCCTTGACTAGACATTATGTGTTGACATGTCAAAGTGGAGCATGGTATAGTATAGTATGTTCTAGGCCGCTGCTAATTGTGTTTCGTCTAGTTGGTCGAATAGCACAGTGTGGGTGATGTCATGTTGATGTCGATACATATGTTGAGTGATAGGAGAGCAAGTGGGGTACGCTGAAGAGTGGTGTGTTGGGGGATATGAAGATGGATATGTGGATGTGGCGTGAGTGATTTTTGTGTGGGCAAGTAGCTGTTGTGGTGTGGTTTTGAGAGGATGAGTGGAGTGAGCAAGAAAAAGTAGAGCAGAAAAAAGGGGGAGGGACAAGTGAAGGATAATTATAGAGACGAAGAAGGGAAAGCTAAGTAGTAAAACAGTGATGATAGCGAGATGGGAGTAATATGGTTGAGATGGTGGTGAGTTGAATAAGACAGATCTCGAGATGGAATGAATGTGAACTTATGAAATTCGGTTGTGTCCTCCACAATGAGCAGAGCTACAACGTCGTCGGGTTCTCCAGACCTGGAACATTAGAAAAGCAGCCATATTCATTTAATAGCACTATATCTTATCAAGTTGGTAGCACCACATTCTACCCAACCCAACTTTTAATATACCCAATTAGTTTCATACCATCGCACTGGGTAGATTCACTCCTGCGTCACTGAGGCCACCTAGCCAAGCACTCGCACTTCGCGAGAGCAAGCTTCTGGATGACCACAGGCTGTTGAAACTAACGCCCTTGTAAACACGAAATCTTCGACTGGTGGAAACAACATTGCATCTGGAAAGCACAATACAAAACAAATTGGGCAAGTGGCCAAAGTCAACACCCACTATTGAGCACCCAGTAAGAGCTACATCCTCAATACGCTCAGGAAAAGAGTTGATGATGAATAGCTGTACGTTTCCGGTGCACTCAATTGTAAGGGAAGCGAGCTTGGTGAACTTGGAAAAACTGTAGCCTTTAGGAAGGAATCGCCACCAATATTTGGTTTTGAAACTCGTCTTTTCAACCAAACGAAGCACAAGCGTTTGCAAATTCAACGGCATGGTCTCCAAAATATCTTTGATGCCCTCACGACTGCGAAGATGGAGTGTAAGCAGCTTCAAATGCTCTGGAAATTGCATCGTGGCTTTCGGTACCTCTTCAATGTTGCCAAGATCTAGCTCGCGGCAAGTACTGGGTAGATGCAAGTGCCGAATTCTCATGTCAGGATCGGTGCCGTGGTTATGATCGAGGTGACCTGCTGCAGAAGGAACAGCTCCACATCCTGGACCAATGCTCCTGAAGACGCCACCCCTATAATCCCGTTTCACATCCAACTTTAACAAATTGGGCGGGAGGCAATCTAGACACATCACTCTATTGGTGGTAACAATCTCCCTCAAGTTGACCAATTCATGCGCGTTGATCAGTATTGGATGTGACACATACCCAGATTCCAAAGTTAATTTTTCTATGGAATGTGGTAGATTAATCTCGAAACACACTTGATGAAGACCACTCATGATAACCAGTAGGCTTAGAGATTTCAAACAGGTCAAATTCACAAACGAGTTTTCAGTAAGGTGTATCAGGAAGTTGATGATTGAAAGTACTCTCAAGGAAGACGGAAGCAGATCAAGGAGATGAATTTCATACATATCTCCCTTAATAACTAGTTCTTGGAGGAACTGGGGCCAATCCGTACCACTTGGATATCGATTGCGCATCCTCACACCTGTTTTCATTGTTTTCAAACTTTGGCGGAAAGGGGCTTGGTCAAGCACTTCGAGGGTAGAATGGTCATTGGGTTGCATGCCAACTTCTTTCAAGTTGGGAATGTGAGTGGCCTGGGACCCACTTTCAACATATGCACATCTCAGATCAATGTAAACATTTTCAACGCAGGGGGGGAGAATGAATCCCATTTTTGCGCCGCCGTATAGCGTGCCAGAATTCAACCATACGGAAAACTTTGTGAGCTTGGTGCCGGTGAGATTGGACTTGTAGGGAAATTGGCATTGCTCGATAAACTGTGTCCATGTAAACTCTGACCCACGACAATTTGAGCGACGGTAACACTCGTATATGGCCCTAGAATCGATTATAATATCAAGAAAAGTCACCAGGAGCGGTAGACTTACACTGGCGACCGACTTTGACTTGGAAGCAGGCAGCCAAATCAACACCAAAATCTCCAATTGTGGCGGAAGTGTATCGTGGAAGTCAAGATCGAAGCCGAAATGCTTTATTTTCAACCACCGGAGGTGGGTCAAGGACCTGAGACCTTGCCAGTGTGGGGGGAGATGGTGATTCAATTGAAGTCTGACCAAGGTGGCGGGAATTGTCAAATTGAGTATATCTCTTGTATCATTGGTTAAGCAATACTCGTACACTTCAGTGATCGGGTAGTGTGCTAACTCGGTAAAAGAAGCGTCGAGAGTATAACCTTGGCATACAATCAGCCTGACTCTGCAGATTATGGGTTTGCTAGTCCGACGAATTTCCAATAGCTCGTAATACGTAGCAGTTAGCGATTGGAATTCCAAGTCGGGATGCTGTTTCGCAAACCTGACGAAGTGAGGAGGAATGCTGAAGTAGGCATAATCTTTCAAACCTGGGCCAATGACCTTGTACTTGGCAAGAAAAGGGGTGTTGCCTATACAAACATGCGCATAGTATTCTGCTAACACCCTCGGGTGGTAATCGGTCCATTTCAATAGACATATATGTGGCACCAGATTGAAGATGGGAACCAATATATCATCTGGCAAATCAAAGACAGTTTTGGTGGGAGATTGTGTGGACATTGTGCGGAGGTGGTGTAGTGGTGGTGGTGGTGGATACAGTGTTGGCGGTACTCATAAAAAAGATAGGAGGTTGGTGGATTCCCGGTACGGAAGGAACAAGGCTTGTAGTTACTCAAGGGAACGCAGCCAAGTGCTGTGGCACAAAGCTGGTGTGGATACCTCGACTAGTGCATATATGTTGACATGTCAAAGTGGGACATGTAAGCGATCCTATGTTCTAGGCTGCAGTTGATTGCGTTCCATGCAGTTGGTGGGGTAGCACAGTGTAAACAACTTGTTGACATTGATACATATTAGTAGTGGTTGTGTGGGGAGTGATGGTTGAGAGCGAGGAGAGCAAGAATGGTAGGCTGGAGTGTGGTGTGTGGGGGGATATGAAGATGGATATGTGTATGTGATGTGAGTGATTGTGCGGGGAGGTGTGTTGGTCGATGATGGTGTTGTTGTGGTTTTGAGAGTGGATATAGATTCTGAAGATGAGTGCGAGAAGGAGAGAGCAAGAAAGTAGAGCAGAAAAAAGGGAGAGCGAGAAATTGGTAGTGAGGGGGAATTAGTATGCAGAGGAAGAACGGAAAACTAACTAATGAAGGAGATGTGGGAGAGAGATTAGAAAACTTTGGCTGTGATGGTGGAGAGTTGAATAAGACAGAAGATGGCATGGATTGAAGGAGAAGTGGGTGGAAGCTGGAAATGATGGGGGTAAGTGAACTGCATATAGGGTGGACATAGATTACTGAAGTGAGAGAACCAAAAGGGGAAAAAAAGGGAGAAGTTGGTAGCGAGTGAAGATTAGTATGGAAAGGAAGAAGAGAAGGTAAGTAGCGAAGGAGACGTGCTATAGAGATGGGAGTAGTGTGGGTGTAATAATGAAAAGTAGGATAAGACAGATGTCAGGATGGATTGAGTGAAAAGTGGATGGAAGGCAAAAACAGGGGGGGTAAGTGACCCGTATATAAGAAGATAGCACGTGCTGGAAGTGTAAGAGCGAAAGGAGAAGAAAAATAAATGGTGAGAAATAGAGAGAGAGAATTGTGAGAGAGATAGTTTTGGTGGAAATATTGGAAAAGTTTGGAGAATATGGAGAGTAGTAGAGAGAGTATGGAGTATGTTTTTGAGTAGAGTATATTGGTGTTGCTGTGGTGGGGAACTGTAATGGTAGGGTGGAGTGTATACTTGGAGTGTTGGAGTGAAGTAGTGTATGGTTGATGGAGAGTGTGGTGGTATAGTGGTGGTATAGTGGTGGTTATATGTGTGGTGAGTGTCGTGGATGGATAAGTGTCGGAAGAGGTGATAGAAAAAATGACACTGATGGTCGTCATGTGATATGTCGCGAATGGGAGATGCGACATTGAGGACGACATTGAGGAGTCGTGTCGGGGATGAGAAAAGTGTGGCTGAGATGGTAGTGTCCCGAACAGTAGAAAAAAGTATAGAAAGTCGTGTGATGGAGAAGAGAAGTGTGGCTTGGGGTCGTGTTGCGCACAGTAGAAAAAAAGAGATAGAAGTCGTGTGTTGGACAAGAGAAAAAAGTTGAGCTCGAGCGCGAAGGTCGTGTACGGATGCAAACATGGTGTACGGATGCAAACATGGTGTACG
>JAJMCF010001604.1:0-24426 GCA_030585045.1 Zhuliangozyma parablackwelliae | reverse complement strand
GCAGAAATGATATCAATCTTGTCGGCCACGGCGGGGTTGTTGGTGCCGCACGTGGGAGACCCGGGCATAATGGTGCCTCCATACACCATAATGGCGGGTCTATTGTGTCTTCCCATGGCCATCAACACGCCGGGCATGTTCTTGTCACACGAGGGGATGGCGACATTTCCATCGTACATCTGGGCCATAATCATGGTTTCAAACGAGTCGGCAATGATTTCTCGCGACTGCAACGAGTACCGCATCCCCTCAGTCCCGTTGGTGATGCCATCGCTGACACCAATGGCATTGAACTGCATGGCCTTTAACCCGGCCTTGTTCACCGAGTCGGTGCACATATTGTTCAACTCCATCAAGTGCATGTTGCATGGGTTGCCGGACCACCAAACGGAGCCGACCCCGATCTGGGCCCGGTGAAAGTCTTCGTCCGAGAAGCCGGTGGCATAAAGCATGGCCTGCGACGCACCCTGCGAGGGGTCATCGGTCACGATGGATGAGTATTTGTTGAGCTTCTCGGCGCTTTTCAAAGCTCTGGAAGTGGAAAAGGTCCTCACAAATCTGGACGCTCTGAGTATACTCATGGTTGATGGTTGGTTGGTGTGAGTCAAGAAGAAATTTTTTTTTTTTCACCCGCGCGGTCAAGCTGTTGCGGTGCTACGGTGCTGTTGCGGTGCTGCGGTACCGGCAAGAGAAGAAAAAAGAAAAAGAAAAATTTCGCCCAATGGAAACCGATCAGTTTGTAATTGTGTAGTGGAAGGGGCGGTAGACGTATATGCCTCTTTTAGGAAGGCGACAAATGAATCACATGCCGACAATCTTTGCTCATACTTAGTTGATCCGGCCGTAGAGGTTACTGGTGATGACAAATGGCGGAGTCTTGCTTGTGGTGGTCTTTCTTCCCACCCCTTTCTTTGGCGGTGCTACCGGCAATGGAATCTCCTCTCTATATTCTATTGACCACCACTGTCAACCCACGTCAACCTGTAAGCCGCCACCAGTAGTTGTATGCTCCATATGGTAGCTGCTCCCCTCCTCTTGTACCTCGGGCTACGGAGTACTGCACATTGCTCCGCAGAACGGTCATGGCGAAAAAATGTGATGCGGGGCGGGGAGAAGTCACATGAAATGGAGCGAAAGTATATAAGCAACCCCATCTGAACCTGTCCCTGGCAAACAACACCACCACCACCTCCCCCTCCCCCTCCCCACATCGATGTCGTCCCAGAAAAGAGTATTCAAAGAGTACAGCACGTACCAGAAAACCCCCTTGACAAACCCCCAGATCGTCTCCCTCGCGCCCATCAGCCCCGATGACAACATTCACCGGTGGGTAGCCACCATTGCCAAACCCACCCGCAACGACTCGCCCTACTACCATGGCGGACAATGGAAACTCTCCATCTCGATACCGGCAAACTACCCCATGGCCCCTCCACAAGTCAAGTTTATCACCCCGATTGTGCACCCCAATATCAACTTGAAAACAGGCGAGATATGCTTGGATATACTCAAACCCGAGGGGTGGTCGCCGGCCTGGAACTTGGAGAGCGTGGTTGTGGCCATACTCCAGTTGTTGGACTCGCCCGAGCCGGACTCGCCGTTGAATATCGACGCCGCCAACTTGTTCCGCAGCGACAAGGTGGCGTATGAGAGTTTGTGCCAGTTTACCATTTGGAAATCCAACTCCTTCTTCAACGTCAATGTCACGCCCATGAGACTAGATAAGGGCAATTTGCCCTCGCGGGATATCAGTGGGTCGATGCTACTCAAGGTGTAGAGAAATGCCTGATAGCAGAGCCGTGTATATCCAATCTATATATGCCTATTATGCAGAGCCGTGGTGTATCCTATCTATATATGCCAAAAAAAATACCTAATGATTTGATGACACGTACACGGTGGGAACAGACAATATGCTTGCTTTACTGTCATTCCCGTCGAGAGTAAATGTTGGTCTCTCTGGCTGGTTGCCCTGGTGCTCGCCCTGGTGCTCGCCCATCTGGTTCAACACCGTGGTGGCAATGCTTTGGTTGTTGTGGCTGGGGAGCACAAACGAGTTCAACGAATCCGAAGAGCTCCGGGCCGAAAGGAGCAGGGCGTGGTCCTGAATCTTTTCAATGCGCTTGGCAATGTCGCTTTGTGGCGCGAGCTTCAAGTCCATCAAGTCCTGCTGCTGCTGCAAAAACGCCTGTTGCAACCGCAAATAGTCTTCGTGCTGCGGTACTGTTCCAAGGCCGTGGTGCAAGTTGGCACCCAATCCATTGGGCAGAGGCAACTTGGGCGTGGTGGAGGGGCTCGACTGCCTCAGAGAGCTTTGGTCGCTGACGCCAGCAAACACGCCTTCAAATGGATTCTCTTCCTTAAACGACGCTGCCGGCGTCTTTACATTTGGGGTAAACATACCCGATAATGCTGGGGCCGAGGCATTGCCCAATTCAAGACGCAAGCCAGCGGGCGCCTTTTCGGGAACCGTTGACGCCCTCTTGAGCCCCTCCACCTTCTTTTGGATAAAGGCATACCGCGCGTGGTGGTTGATGCCAAACCGCAACAACTCGGTAAGGTCCTGAAACCAATTGGTATAGTCAGCATCGTTGGCGCACTTGAATGTCCTCTTGGACTTGGTGGTGCTGTTGGCCAAGGTAAACTTAAACAGAGACTCGTCCTTGGACGAGATGGTGTACTCATTCAAGTTGTACGACTTGATGGGGACACTATCGTGGCCAATGAGGCCGCCAATCTTGTCCTTTCTCGAGTTGTTGCTGTTGCCCCTTTTGGTGGTGTTGGCGACAACCGTCTCGTCGCCGGCAAATTCGTGGAGGTAGTTGCACGACAAGACATAGTAGTACCGGGTATAGTTTTTCAACAACTTGGACTTTTTGTACATGGTCCCAAAGCGGATACACTTGTTCTGGACCGAGTCGGCATAGGGCAAGGCGAGCGTATTAAAGCTCCGAGTCTCCCGCTTGGGGTTGGCGGGTGTTGAAGCATACGTATTGACAAAGCTGGGGTTGTTGCTGATGAAATGCTCCCAGTCGGCAGTGGACGAGCCGCCAATTTTGGTCTTTAGAAACTGGTAGTACTCAGTGTTGAAGTTTAGCTTGCCAAATTTCTCCACCACCCAGTGCAACTCTTTAAAGACATAGGTGAACAAGTCCTTGGAGATGTTTTGCAAGTTGGCGTACGAGGCTAGCATATAGTTTTCCAAAATCAACTGCGTCTTTAGCCGGTAGTCCACCTGCAATTTCACCAACAACGGGTCATCAAGCGCCGCGTACTCGTCCTTTTCCACATCGTCGTCAAACCGCCCGTCAAGAATGGGCCTGTCGCCGCTATACCTCTCCACCGACTCCATGTACTTTGACAATGCCTGGCCCGTTTTGGACATTTCGCGTGAGAGCTCGTCGTTGGCAAACAAGTCGTTGCGCAACGAAGCCTTGATCTCCTTGATCTTGTGCGACACTTGCTTGAGTAGCGTTTCCAACCGCGGGATATATTTCTGGTTGATATCTCTCTGCAACTTGAAGCTATTGTTGAAGGCGGTGTGGTGTGCACTCAACAACAATGCCGGCATGTTTGTATACAATGCGTCGTCGGGGAAGAATGCCGGGGGGATTCGGACGTCGTTGCCATTAATGGGTGGAGTATCGGGCTTGGGCGGTGGCGGAAAGTGAAACTGTGAAGTGGATGCAGCCAGTGGTGTCGGGGTTTGGACCCCATTTTGGGCACCATTTTGGGCCCCGTTTTGGACCCCGTTTTGGGCACCATTTTGGGCCCCGTTTTGGGCACCGTTTTGTAGGAGCTGGTGCGGGTGGGCAAGGGAGGCAGTAGCAGCATGTGCAATGGTGGCTGTAGCGTGCACTATGGGGTGGCTGGTCTGCGGGGTTTGCGGTCCCGGCGGTGCCAGTCTGACGGACGTTGCCGATGCGTTTCGCTTGTGCAAGTTCCCCGTCGCCGTCTTGAGGAAGGAGCTGTTTGAAATCGACAGAAAGGTGCTGTTTGATTTGGTCTTGGCCAAGGCGGGTCTCTTTTCTGACGTTGTGCTGGACATGGCCGCGGTCGCGAGCGACGCCGACGACAAGCTCTTTTTAACTTCTTGGGTCGGGGTGGTGTTCTTAGGACTGAGGGCGCCGGTGGCGGATATTTCGGCGAGAATCTTGTTGGGCAAGTCCTTGCATCCTGGGAACTGGACTGCAGAGATCAATTGGTAGTTTAGGTTTGCTTCTAGCTCCTTTACTAGGGCAATCTCTTTGAAGTAGTATAGGACTGCTTTGATGAAGTACTTCCAGAGCTTGAAATACTCAATGAGCTGGTCGATGGGTTTGGAGTCATAGGGTGGCAAGTTGTAGTAGTAGGGCGACTTTGGGTCCAGCGTAGGTAGGACCTTTTGCTTGGTAAAGGTGAAGGACATGGTTGTGTTGTTTGCACTTGGGCAGCGTGGAAAAGACGGTTATATCTTTTTTTTCTCTGGTTCTATATATAGAACGAGCAAAGGGAGGGAAAGGGGGGCGAGGGAAAGGGGGGTGTTGCAAAGGGAGAAGGGAAAAGAGGATTCCGTTGCCAGGTGTACAAAAACGAGTTTTATTTATTATGCCGACTTTGAGTAGTGAGGTAGACGAGGAACCAAGGTGGAACAAGGCGGGGCGGCTGTGGCCTGACAACGACTGGGAAGGGAGACAAGGAAAACGAGTCTAGAACTGTGCAACTGTGTACAGGTCAACGAATCAAAGCCATCACCACACCACACCCACTTTGGCCATTGATTCGGCCGGAGATTGGGCCGAAGCAAATGAAACACTAGTGTTTCAGCTCACGTGGCGGGTGTCCCGTGGACAGGGTGTAAAGTATTAAACTAGTATTAAAAGGTATAAATTAGAATTAGCCTTTGGCGCCGGATCATTCTAGACGCGACAAAAGGGGGGGGAGCGCCGGAAGAAGGGAGAAGAAGAAGGGAGAAGGAAGAAGAAGGAAGAAGAGAATACCAAACAAATCTGAACCGGCAAAAGATGATTTGCGATGACGTCGGCCAAGAGAAACAACAACAACAAATAAAAAAAAAAAAGAATCACAACCCCCAAGAAAGAGAGAGAAGGGGCGGGACACCGGTGGCCAAGACCAAGACTTTGTTTTTGCAAGCGCTTCCCCTTGACGGTGAGGCGTGTGCAGAGTTGTGCCAGCATGAAAGCCCCTTTGTTACCAGCTAAGCCCATCGCCCGTTGCCCATCGCCCGTTGCCCATCGCCCTTATCTCCTTAAATCATCATATGAAACTTGAAACAAATAGCGCAATATCAACAACGGTGGAAGGGGAGGACAAAGGGGGGTGGGGCAAAGGGGGTCAACTAGACAGACAGGCTGTCAGAACAACAATTCACTGAGACTCTTTTTTCTTTCTCTCGTCATGCAATTGCAGCAACTCGTGCTTCAACAACCCAATCTCAATCAAAAGACTCGTCTTGTTGCCGTAGCTAATAATCTTGCCCAAAGTGTCGTTCTCCTGGGTCAAAATTGACATTTTGTGGATCAACTTGTGGCTTAACTCTTGCACGTCGTAGCCGCCACTGCCACCACTGCCACCGCCAACACCGCTGAAATTCGAGCTGGATGCCCCTCCGCCGTCGCACATGGCGGTGGCGACCAACACCGCTTCCAAGCGTTGTTTGGTGTCCTCCAACTCCTTGGACTTTTCTTGTAAAGTCTTGCTCAAGTCCATAAACAATTGGTAGTGGTTCGAAGGCATTGTGAATGTGGAGTACGGACCAGCTGAGGGTGCTGCCGACGACGATGGTGACGACGATGTTTCCGGCTGCCTCGACTTGTTGATGACGCTCACTTGGTCGGTGAGGTTCTTGATGATTTGGTTTTTGAGAATCAACTCGCCCTTCAACTTGTTGTACTCGTCCTGCAACGTCTCCCGGTCTTGCAGCTTCTTGTGTACAAGTGGTTGCTGTGCCGGCTGTTGATGAAGCTGTTGATGCTGTTGATGCTGTGCTGGTTGCTGCTGCTGTTGCTGCTGCTGTTGCTGTTGCTTGTTGTGGTTGTATGGCACATAGCTTGGTGCATTGATGCTCTTCAAATACTTGTTTGGAGGCGCCGACACCGGTGCTGCCCCAACTGAGGTGAAATCAATGCTGCCCTTATCCAATGGCTGAAATGGAGTGATTTTGTTGTAGCTGTATGGTGTCGACAGCCAGAACTTGTTGGTGGCGCTGTTGCCAAACTCTTGCCCGGAATAGTCCAAGTCGGAAAGAATGGTTGTGTTGAGGGTGGAATCTTTCGACAGCATCGAGGTGTCGATAGATAGATTGATCTGGTTGATTGACTAGACACGGTGGTGTTAGTACATTGAACAATGTGTCGCGTTGTGTAGGGCAACCCCCCTCCAGTTGATACGCATACGTTTATTAACGAACTATCCATGGCGCATGAGTGAGGATATATGGTATTGGGTAGTGTGGTCTACTGAAACTAGTAGAGTAAGAAGGAGAAGGGGGCAAGAAAGGTAGACTGCGCTTTTGCTAGTCAGTGGCTGTCTGGCTATTGTTTGCATTTTTCCAAAATACGAAAATTGTACACACCTCACACACACACACACACACACCTAAACACACACAATAAATTAGCAAACACCCACACACAAGACTTGACACACAAAACTACAACCACCCACACTAAGCTCTTCACAGAGCAACTGCTACATCACAATCACATCTGGAGGCCGCCAATCATCTGCCTAAGCATCTGCCCGTTGGGCGTGTTCAACACGGTTTCGGGTAGCCCCAATATCCTCTCCTCCAAGTTCTCGCCCGTGAGAAACTCCACCAACGTGTCGCTGAAATGGTTACAGTTGTTGTAAAACAAATCATAGTTGGCGGCGTCGTACTTCATATCTTCGTGGCCGCGTAGGTCGTTGAGAAAGTCCAGTAGCAACTCGTCGTCAACCGCGGTGTACCCCACATCAATCACCTCTATTGGCACCCCATACTGCGTCCTTGCTGGAGGCAGGCTGGTTCTGATCCCCTGGCTGAGATAGTACTCCTTGTTTCGTATCACCACCGAGGTGTGGTAGATGGCATCGATCGACACGCCGAGTATCATGGGCGAGTATACTCTCGCGAGGCCGCGTGAAAGGTCGTAGACGTATACCTGGACCAAGTCCCCTTCTTGTTCTTGTCCCGACATTATTGTATTGTGTTGGTTGTCTCTTGGTTGTTGTGTTGTGTTGGTTGTCTCTTGGTTGTTGGTTGTCTCTTTTTTGTTTTTGTTCGCCACCGGATGCGAAAGAGAGAGATTTAATAGTTGAGGGCAGAGCGCAGAGAGGCGAGGGCGGATAACGGCAACCACGAAAGAGCAGCCGCGCCGCGCCGCTGGTGGCAATGCCCAACTTGACACAGCGGTTGTCTCTGTGTGATTACAAGCAATGGCTCGCGCTCTCGACCCATGTTGTACTGGGTTTACCCCCGCTCTCCTTAGCCCCACAATTTCTCTCAATATTTACTCAAAATTGGTGGAAAAATCTATAAAAGTCAGATGCTGATGTAAGCAAGCAAGCTTCCATCACCAAGGGTCTCACCCTGGATCAATCCAGCTCTGTTCTTGTTACCCCCTCTCCATACTCCGATACGCGGAGGGTTGGCTTGACTCAAAAACAAATCTGGGCAATGAAAATTTTTTTTTATTGTTCCTTGTAGCCACCCACCACAACAGCAAGCAGTCCACGGTCTTCTCCCCTTGATTTAATAATGAATCAGATGACCTGATAGCAATAACATGTCCCACACAGATGAAATAAAACTATACAAGTCACAATTGGAGGATTTCTTAAAGAAAAAGTACATTGACCAGTCGTTGCTTATTGGGTTCAACACTTTGCTCCAGAACAAGTTCCAAACATGGATCATTGGCGATTTGCACAAGTACTCAGAGAGCTTGGACCAGTTCGACACCATCAAATACTTTGAAACCCTCTGGTCCGATTTCCACTACCCAATAATCAAGCTTTTCCAACACCAGCATGCCACGTTGTTTCAGGCGGCAAACGACGACTTTAAAGCGTGCCAGCAAGAGGGCAAGCCAGGGAACTTTAAGGTTAAGCCAGTTGAGATGAGGAAGCTTAATGACCATTTTCTCAAGTTTGTCAAGCAATTATACCTGTTTTACTCGTCCTTGCAAAAGTACTTTGCCACGAGGTACAAAAACTCGTTCTTGCCCGCCAAGTTCTTGTCCCACTTTGGCTATGTGGTGCCCCCCACTGCTGTTGGCGTTGCGGACGAAAACTTCCAGGCCAACGTGTTGTACTTGGTGCACCGGTGCTGCCTCTCTCTCGGCGACATTTGCCGCCACCAGTCGTTTGTTGAAACCAGCTTTGTCACCCCGTGCACGTCAAACAAGGACTATTTCAAGTACCGGTCGCTCTCCAGCCAGGAAAAGTATAAGCTTATGATTCCCGTTTTCCAGAAAGCCATCCAATACTACCAGTTTTGCATCATGCTCTTGCCCGCGTTGAACGAGCCGTACAACCACATTGGGGTGGTGCACAACTTGGTGGACGACAAGTTTAGCGCCATCTACTGGTTCTTGCGGTCCCAACTCACAAGATTGCCCGACTACAAGCTCGGGTTGGCCAATTTGAACACGGTGTTGAAAAAGCATTGGTTCACCACCGCTTTGGTTGATATCACCCAGGGGAGTACGAGATTCACCAAAGTCGACGCCTTGAATGTTTACTTGGTTTGCTTAGTGGGGTATTTCTGCTGTCCCGAAAGGTACAAGAACGGACCCAATGTGGTGAAGAAGTTGTCATTTTCCAAAATCGAGAGCGATCTATTCAAGGCCATCAAGGAAAACTTTGCCGCATTGGTTGACGCGGACGTCATTTTGAAGCAGTTGGTGGTGTTGTTTAGCTTTGCGCGGTTATTCAAGAGCGATGTGGAGGGAGAGGTGGAAAAGATGACGCGGTTTATGTTTCGGTATGTGGAACGGATCTTGGATGGATTGCGCGGGTACGATGGGTCCAAGCATGCATTGATTGTGGTGAGGTTTATCCTTAACTGGTTGAAGGAAAACAGTGATTGGCAGGATGTGTTTTATTCAAGGAGAAACTGCGTCGTTTACACGTGCTCGATCTTGACCAACTTTCTTGGAAAGTGTGGCGAAAACGATGTTGGTGACTACATCGCCTCCTCCTCCTCCTCCTCCTCCTCCTCCCGCCGGCCCACGCGCGAGTACTACTTTTGGGAAGACGTGCACTTTCGCGACTGTGCGTTGATCAAGTTTCAGTTTAAGGACTTTAGGGACGACCGGATATTCGAGATCAACAACATCAACTTTTTGGTGGGCGACTACTCTGAGTTGGTGGAGGGGGCCGTGCCGTTGTTTTTGAGCGACGAGAAACAGGCAGCAATCAAGGAAGATGGCGAGCGGGCGGGCGAGTATGTGGAAGACTACGAAAACCAGTTGAGAGCCAAGGCGATTGTCATGCTTGCAAAGAGGCTATTGGAAAAGTGTCCAAACTATAAGCTCACCTTTGATGGGGGTAAATTTACCGTAAAGCAAGTTGAAGAGAGGGAGGAAAGGATTGTGACTAGGGCTAGCAAGGGCGAACAACGGGAACAACGGGAACAACGGGAACAGCCGCGAAAACTGCCACAGCAACCACAGCACGCACAGAGACTGTACAACTCCCACCCGTCTCCCCAAGTGGAAGTCGCCTCCATTCCTGTCTCTCCAGTGATTGTCCCTACATCCCTCAAAGAGATTGAATCGTTTATTAGCCAGCAGGCGGCGCAGTTCAAGAATACCGTTGCGGTTCCTCGAAAAGAAGGACTACAAAACATGGTGGACGCTTTAGTGCATGAAGATGACGAAATGCCTCCTCCAATCATGCAGAGGAGTATCTGGTCTACCGAACCACTGGCCCAACTGCCAGTGGTTCCTAGCCAGCCGAACTTTTTGGCGCATCAGGTGTTGCAGCAGTACCCACTGCCCTCCTTCCAACCCCTCTATGGCCAACAGTTTCAACAGTTTCAGCAGCAACCTCAACCTCAACCTCAACCTCAACAACAGCAGCCGCTACCCCAGCTATACCAACCGCAAGCCCAACATGCGCACCACCGTCAATACCCCCAGTACCCCTAACCCCCCCCCTTCCCGCGTGGGCCAATATTTTTTTTGTAGCCAATACACGCAGCCTAGAAAATTTTTCTTTTTATATTAACACGTTAGTGGCTCGATTTTTGAAATGCATTTACTCTACACACCATGGATGCTGAAATCAGACACTTGACAAACTCCAAGACGTACAAGTTTGTCACCCCCCCTGCCGATGCTCCCATCGATGTGTTGAACGAGTTCTACTGGACCAGCGAGACGGAGCCGCACGTTGCGAGAAGAAAGTTGATCCTCGAGAAGCACCCAGAGGTGAGAAAGTTGACTGGGTACGAGCCAAAAACCAAGTGGTATGTCATTTTGATTGTGCTACTACAGGTTAGCGTTGCGTACTACTTGCGGCACACTCCCGTGTTGACGTGGAAGTATATGACGTTGGCATATGTCATTGGCGCCACCGCCAACCAAGCTATCTTTTTGGCTATCCACGAGTTGTCGCATAACTTGTTGTTCAAGAAACCCTGGCACAATAAGATGTTTGCCATCTTTACCAACATCCCCATTGGGGTCCCATACTCGGCGTCATTCCAACCTTACCACCAGTTGCACCACAAGTTTATGGGCGACGCTCACCTCGACACCGACTTGCCCACCAAGTACGAGGGGATGTTTTTGTCAAACATTTTGGGCAAGGCGTTCTTTGCCACGTTCCAGATATTCTTTTACGCGTTGCGGCCCATGTTTGTCACCCAGATCAAGTTTACGTATGTCCATTTGTTGAATGTGGTGTTTCAAATTGTGTTTGACACCTTGATGGTGAGATTTCTCGGGTGGAAGGCGTTTGGGTATTTCATCATGAGCTCGTTCCTTGCTGGCAGTTTGCACCCCTGTGCCGGCCACTTTATTGCCGAGCACTATGTGTTGAACGAGAACAATGCGCCCAAGCACAAGATGATTGGCGGCAGCAACATCTCGAAGGAGCTATTGCCAGCAGAGACATATTCGTACTACGGGTCGTTGAACGCCTTGACGTGGAATGTGGGCTACCATAACGAGCACCACGATTTCCCGTACATTGCGTGGACCAAGTTGCCCGAGTTGCGGCGGGTCGCGGCCGAGTTTTACGACCCGTTGCCCCAGGTCACATCGTGGTGCGGCGTGATTTGGTGGTTTATATTCAACGACATTAACTTGTTGTGGAACCGAGTCAAGCGCCAGGGCAACGAGAAGCACGGAAGCAAGATTGCCAAGCTAGACCAAAATCAAAGCTAGAAAAAGAAAGTTTGAACTTTAGAGACTCCAAAAAAGTATAACTAGACCAAAATTAGATATATACACTTCTAAAGACCCCTAAGCTAAAGACCCCTGATTAAACGTGTCACGTCGTCAATGCCGCCGTCGTTCAACAGAGCAAGCTGGGCTGTAACCGCTTCCACCACGTTGTCCACCGCAACCAACTCACCCTCGTTCTCCTCACCCTGGCCCAAGAGCTTGATCCGCACTTGGCCGGCGGGGTACTCTTCCTTGCCGAGGATAACGGCGATTTTAGCGCCCGCCTTTTCGGCAGCGTCGAATTGCTTGCGCGGGTTGGCCTTGGCCTTGTACAAGTACTCGGCATTAATACCCGCCTTCCAAAGCCGGTTGGCCACCTGCATTCTCTCTTTCAAAAACCCGTTCCAGCCCTCGCCCCCTCCAAACGCCATCACAAACACCTGGGTGTGGTTGGGACTGATCTTTTCCAAATCGGCGCGGGCCTTGATCAAAGAGAAAATCCTCTCCACGCCAAAAGAGATGCCCACACAGGGGATGGACTTGCCGTTGGAAAACATGCCGACCAATTTGTCGTAACGACCCCCGGCGGCAATGGAGCCAACACCAACGTATTCAGAAGCATCTTCCTCATCCTTCTTGGCCTTGGCTTTCTTTTCTTGTGCGTCTTTGGGCGGGGCCGATGCGGCAGTGACTGCTTCGTAGATCAAGCCGGTGTAGTAGTCCAAGCCTCTTGCCAACGACAAGTCGAAACTGATAAAGTTTTCAATGCCAAATGCCTCCACATAGTCAGCCAATACCGCCATTTCGGCAATACCAGCCTCGGCCGATGGGTTGGAAATATCGCTTTGCTGCAACAAGTCCAATACTTGTCTAATGGTGCCGCTGTGTTTCACAAACTCGCCAATCTTATCGGCAACCTCTTCGGGCTGGCCCTTGTCAACAACCATCTCTTTCCGCACGGCTTCCCATGGGAGCTTGTCCAACTTGTCAACGGCAGACGAGATTTTCCTCACATCCTCTTCCTTGACACCACACGCTTCAAAGATACCATCAAGAATCTTTCTGTGATTTATCTTGACCTTAAAGTCCTGGATCCCCAACCCGGTCAACCCTTCACACAACAAGTTTAAAATCTCCGAGTCAGGAACCATTGTGTCGTACGCACCGGCAATGTCAAAGTCGCACTGGTAAAACTCTCTCATCCTTCCCTTGGTCATTGCCGGCTGGTCTCTCCTATACACCTTGGCGATGTGGTACCTCTTGATGCTGGCGATGTTGTTGCAGGCAACAAACCGGGCAAATGGAACCGTCAAGTCGTACCTCAACGAAGTGAGCTCGCCACCCTGGTCTTCAAGGTTATAAATCAACTTGGAGTCTTCGCCGTATTTCCCCGTCAAGATCTCCCTGAGCTCAAACACAGGAGTGTCAATTGTGACACCGCCGTGCTTCTTGAACAAGCTCGAAAGCGATCCAAAAATACCTTCTCGGATCACCATATCCTTGTCGGCCCAGTCCTTGGTGCCCTTGGGGGTCTTTAACAAAAACTCTTGGGCCTTGGCCTTGGCCTTTCCCTTCTTTGGTTGTGCTACTGCTGTTGACATTGTACGGTGAAGAAGTCGCTTGATCATGAAGAAGCTGAAAATTTTTACCTCTATTGAAACCAAAAAAAAAACAAAAAAATTATTAGTCACACACACACACACTGCTCAATCTTCGTTGATGCCATTTGGTTTGGAGTACCGCAACCTCATTACGCCGTCAGACAAGATTCTCTTACCCCAGTTACCGGCAGCGGGGTCACCGGTCTCGTCTCTGCACTGCTTCAAAAAGGGTAGCAAGGATGTGCCGCCCGTGCCCTTTTCTTCGCCACTGGTTTTCTTTCTAGCAAGGCCAGACCGGAGCGTGGTGGAGGATCCCATGCTGTTCATCTTTTTGGCCTGAAGAATGATGTACCTGGTGACAATCTGGATGTGCTTGTCTCTGAACGCTTTGAGCATCGCGAGACAGGCATCGTAGCTGAGGATCAACTCGGCGTTTTGGCTGTGGTCAGCGACAAACTGGCGGATGTTGGTCACCTCGCCGATTTTGCGCAAGAAATCCTGGTGCTTTCCGGGCATGTATGTCCTCATTTCATTCATAAACCCGTTTTCGGGGCTGGTATTGCTTCCGTTGGCGCCTTGTGTGGCTGCACTATGAGGAAGCGGCCTGTCGCCAGTCGAGTAGTGCACAACCCCGAGAAGGATATCCAAAAACTGAATCAACGACGACTGGGCGTTGGAGCCGCCAGCATATGTTCGAGGAGCTGGCTCGTCGCCGTAGTATACGCCCTTGTCCAAACCCACATCGGCCATGTTCTTCCACCCTGCCAAGTACGGCCGGATGCGAAAGTAGAAAACGTGGGGGTCGCACATTTCCTCCATCTTTAGCAACACCGACCCCAAAACGTCAATCGCTTCCGCGAGCTGCTGCAAGTTGGCAATAAACCCGGCGGTGTCGTTGTTTCCGGCGCACCTAATGGCCTCCATCCCGGTGGTGATGGCCAAGGCACCCTTGTGCTCAAAGTAAACACTAACCAAGTAAAACCACGACTCGTCTATGGACCCGGTGAATGTATTTATGGTGGTGAGGTTGTCCAAGTCCCATATATCGTCGCTGGGGATGATTTGCTTAAAGTTCCACAAACAAAGCCCAGCATAGGTGGCTATTGGCGGCAAGCGGAGATGGTTGGCGACTTGCACCCATGGAGCTGCAATCTGTTGCGGCAACTTGCTCACCGGGGTGTCGGTGCCCCATATATAGGCATGGGCAAGGAAACCAAGTACCTGGTACGCTCTTCTGTATTCGGCCTCGGTGGAAAGTTGGTCGGTGGATAAAGACGGCAACTTGTCAATGACTGATCTGATTCTCTTTGTCAAAATGAGCGACGGGAGGTTGTTGGCAATACTCTCCCACGGCTGGTAGTAAGCTTGCGGGAGGCATACAAGGGGGAGCTCAGCGGGGAGGAAGCCCGAGCTGGGAAAGACGTCGTAGTCCTCTAAGCGTGGTATGTCACCCATGAAAGAAAAAACGGTGGTGGTGGCGGAGGTGGTGGTGGTGGTGGTGGTGCGATATAATTTTTTTTTCAGTTTCTTTTTTTTTTTTTGTTCCCACCTGACACTCACCCGACGAAATGTGGCTTCATTTATCAGTAAGCAGCTTTTGGTAGCACTTGGCCGTTTGCTCCGCGCGTGATGCCAAGCTCCAACAACTTGGCAAACGCCTCGGCAAAGTCGGAGCGAAACTGCGCTTCATCGGCGGCATAGACCCTGACCCACCGTTCGAACCCCGCATCGTGGAGCAACTCCATATCGGTGTTTAGCATCATCAACGTTTTATCTCCGTTGTAGTACTGGCGCTTACCCGTCTCCCAAACAGTATCCTCACGCCACCGTTCGTTGACCAAGACCTGGAAGAACTCGTTGGAGAAAGTTGTGGGGTTTCTTGTCCACTTGCCCTCCCAGCCACTAAACCGCCTGTGGCACCGTCCTAGCCCATGAGCTCCAAGCAACGCCACCGTCTCGCGGTCGTCCATGCCAAGCCCCACAAATGTTGCCCGGATATGGCCGGCATCTTTGTGTGCAAAGGGTAGCTTCCCGTTGGCCGGCACGTGCTTGGCGTCGCGACAATCGACTCTCCCAGCGCGCCATTGGATCTCGGGTCCGCCCATGGCTTCAATGGCCACTTTTCCAGCAAGGGTCCACAAGTCGGAGTATGTCATTTTGGGGTACTTTTGCTTGATTGGTTGTAGTGCTGCTCGGGCAATGTCCAACCCGGTGTTGCCCTCGTCGGTGATTTCAGGGACGAAACGCATGGTGGCGCCGTTGGAGCCGCCGACGCCGGTGTTGACGTCGTAGGTGGCGCAACAGTGCCACGCGAGTCGGAGAACGATGGGGGCTAACGATCCGTCGTCGTAGTGCGGGAGCGGCAATGCATTCTTGATGGCGTCATACACCAGTGCGATGTACCCTGCGTCATCTGGGGAGATTGAGTGCACGACGGGAGAAGCTTTGATGGTTATCTTGGTGTTGCGGTTGGTGGGGATTTTGACCACGAGCTTGGTAGTGGGTGGTTGATGGGAGTTTGGTTTTGGTGGTGGTGGCGCAGCGACAGTAACAACAGCAGGATGAACGGCATTGGTTTCCGCCACTTTGGAGGTAGGGGCCTTTCCCATTTCCTGCTTCTTTTGCATATAATGGCAATACCCCTCGTACCGGTTCAAGTAGATCCCATTGTGGTGGTACACCACTGGTTTGAAACGGAGTTTCGCCAATACGCAGAACGGCGCGTGCACGACATAGCGGTCGGCAATGTAGTACGCCCGGTCAGGTATAGCCTGACAGTCTCTGACCATGGCGGCTACCCCCTGAGTGGCGCAACAGCAGCGGAAACAAGCGTCTTGCTCGTCCGATCCCGCGTGTGGTGTTGTCAAGTGGAACACACAGTGGCAAAAATCCCTCGCCCAAGCGACAACCGTTTGCAACACGGCCAAGGGAATAAACACCAACGACACTAACCAAATCACCCAGAACTCCAACCTTCTTCTGCCGGATCTGGCTGCCGATCTGATGATACCCATTGGCGGTGCCTGATCTTGTGTTGCAAACGATTTTGAGATTGCGCACTACCTTTGCTTATTTGCCCGTGACCGATAAATTTCATGTGTGCGGGAAGAGAAGAACAAAAAAAGTCATTCTCTCGCCTCCCCTTTTCCCCTTTTCCCCTGTTTACGGTTCATCACACACAGACTGCTTGCCCCTTGTCCTCCACACAGCTCTACAATTGAAGTCTGCAATGTCGTTCAAGGGAATCAAAAAGACGCTTGTGAGAGCTCCCCAAAACTTTCGCCAAAAGTTCAACATGGGCGAAGTGACCCTGGATGCGGTTTACCAGGATGCCGAGCGGCGGTTCAAGGAAATGGAGATTGAGACCAAAAAGTTGAGCGACGAGTCCAAGCGGTACTTTGCCGCAGTGAATGGGATGTTGGACAACCAAATCGACTTTTCCAAGGCCATTGAGGAGATCTACAAGCCTATAAGCGGAAGATTGTCGGACCCCAGCTCGACCGTGCCGGAAGATAACCCAGAGGGAATCAAGGCAGCAGAGCTGTACCGGGAGGTGGTGAAGGAGCTCAAGGAGACGTTGAAACCCGATTTGGAGTTGATTGAAAAGAGAATTGTGGAGCCGGCACAGGAGTTGTTGAAGGTGATCCTGTCGATCCGGAAGATGGCGACCAAGAGGGACCATAAGCAAGTGGACTTGGACCGCCACAAGAGAAACTACAAAAAGTATGAAGAGAAGAAGGAGCGCACGGTCAAGGACGAGGAGCGGATGTACAGCGCCGAGGCGGAGGTCGAGGTTGCGCAGCAGGAGTACGACTACTACAACGACTTGTTAAAGACGGAGTTGCCGATCTTGTTCCAGATGCAGTCGGATTTCATCCGGCCCTTGTTTGTCAGTTTCTACTACATGCAGTTGAACATCTTTTACACGTTGTACAACCGAATGGAGGAGTTGAAGATCCCGTACTTTGACTTGACCACCGAGATTGTCGAGGCGTACCATTTCAAAAAGGGCAATGTCGAAGAGCAAACCGATGCTCTCTCCATCACCCACTTTAAAATCGGTCATGCCAAGTCCAAGTTGGAGGCGACACGGAGACGCCACGCCGCCATGAGCGCCAGCCCCCCTGGTGCCCTGGAATTGCCTGGGTACGCGCCAGGAGGCTACCAACAACAGGCACCCGTTGATTATAAAGACCCCAGCGGGTACCAGTCACCCACCTCGCCCACGTACCAGCAACCAGGCGCGTACCAGCAGCCAGGAGCGTACCAGCAGCCAGGAGCCTACCAGTCACCGGCATCTACTGGGTATGGCCAGCCAGCCAATGGGTATGTGCAGCCGGCAAACGGATATGGACAGCCGGTGGTTGCGGGTGGCTACGCCGCGTCGCCAGTCACTCCGCAAGTTTCTGGATTCGGGCAGCAGCAGCAGCCGCAGCAATCGCCGGGATATGGCGGTAGTGTCGCTGTCGGAACTGCTCTTGCCGGCGGCGCTCTTGCCGGCAGCGGTGTTGCTGCTCCTCCCGCATACGCACCAGCCACCCCAGCAAGCGCCCCACAGTCGTGCACGGCCTTGTATGACTACACGGCTCAAGCGCAGGGCGATTTGACGTTCCCTGCGGGTGCGGTGATTGAGATTTTGGAGAAAACCAATGATGCCAACGGCTGGTGGACGGGCAGGTATAATGGGCAAACCGGGGTGTTTCCCGGTAATTACGTGCAGTTGTAAATAATATGACTACTTGATGTAAAAGCTGGCGGCAAGGACAGTGTTTGAGCTGGAACCAATGTGTGCCGTGTAGTTGCCGGCGGCAAGGTGCCAGTTGTTTTTGTACGTGTCCCAGTAGGAAATCTCTTTGAGCGGGAGTGCCAACTCAACCGTGGCCGTCTCTCCTGCATCCAAATGGACCTTTTCAAACGCCTTCAACTCCTTGACGGGGCGGATGATGGTGGGGTCGTTTTGCTGGATGTACAACTGCACGACTTCGCCACCGGCGACCTTTCCAACATTGGAAATTTCCACCGAGACGTTGACCTTGCTATCGCCAACGGTCACGCGCAAGTTTGCCAATTCAAACTGGGTGTACGACAAGCCATATCCAAATGGAAACAACACCTTGCGGCCCACCTTTTCATAGTACCGGTAGCCAACAAACACGTCTTCTCCGTACAATACTTGGCCGTTGTTGGAGCCAAAGTTGATAAACGCTGGCGTGTCCTCGTACCGTTCAGGGAATGTCATGGGCAACTTCCCTGATGGGTTAAAGTCGCCAAACAAGACGTCGGCGATGCAGTTTCCCAACTCGTTCCCACCATACCACGCTTGCACGAGCCCCTGGACTTTGTCGATCCAGGGAAGCGATACTGGCGACCCCGATTGGTTGACAACCACGACGTTGGTGTTTACTCCTGCAACGGCCTCTACTAGCTGGTTGGTGTACCCGGGGATATCCATGTCGGGTCTGTCAAAGCCTTCAGACTCCCACTCTTTGGAGAGACCAATGCATAGCACCACCGCGTCGGCCTCTTGGGCCACTTTAACTGCCTCGGCGATTGCCTTTTCCGGGGTGTTTCGGATCTGGATCCCAAAGTAGACGCCACCGCCAGGGATGGGCGAGCTGCCCAAGGTGTACGTCGGGGTAGACCCAAACTCGACCCGCACGGAGTACTTGGTACCCTTGACCAAGTTGATGGATGCACGCTCTTCTCTGGTGCCCAAGCCAAGGATAAAAGAAGTGCCCTTTACCTGCTTCGTCTTGTTGTCCACCAACAACTTGTCGTCGACAAAAATTTGGGCCGTGCCCAAGCACGAGCACCCAAAGTCGTACTCGCCCGACTCGTCGGGGATAAAGTACCCGGTGAACGTGGCGTAGAACAAGGGCTCGTCGGTTTTAAAGTCCTGCAAGAATATCCTGGACGTTTTGAGATGGTAGTCTGCAAAGACGGCGTCGCTGCTGCCGTACCGAAACTCAGCTGCTATACCCTTTTCGCCCTTTGCGTTGCGTAACACGTGGCCCACATCGGGCAAGTTTCTGTCCAAGTAGGCGCCGATGGAGTATGTAATGTTGTCCGCTTTGGCGTTGATTCCATCAAATGGCGTCACCTTGTAGCTCGCGTTTAAGGATGCGGAGCCGCCGCCCGAGTCTTGTGCCACTTTGGCGTTGGGCCCAATGACGGCAATTTTGGCGCTCTTGTTCAATGGCAATACTCCCCCCTCATTCTTCAAGAGGACAATAGACTCGTTGCCCAACTGGCGCAAGTCGGCAATCTCCGAGGCAGTGCTGGTGTTGCTCTTTGTCAACCGATCAACCAACCGCAAAACGTGCCTCACATTTTCATCAATCACGTCCATGTGGATCTCATTGGTTTGGATCGCATGGGCAACGTGAAACTGTTGTCTAAACTTGGGCGGGCCTGGCATCTCCAAGTTGACACCGGCATCGAGCGACTCCTTCATCGAGTATGTGCCGTGCCAGTCCGACATGACAAGACCAGTGTAGGCCCACTCTTTCCGCAACACTCCCAAGAGGCGCTTGTCCTGCGACACGTGAACGCCATTGACTTTGTTGTAGGAGGTCATGATAGATGCCGGGTCGGCGGCCATGGCAATCTCAAACGGTTTGAGGTAAATCTCGCGCAACGCCCTTTCGGTGACAACGACGTCAATGGCCTTGCGGTCCTTTTCTTGATCGTTGCAAACAAAATGCTTTAAACACGCGCCGACACCTTGGCTCTGCATACCTCTGATGACACTCTGCGCCGCCACCCCAGACAAAACAGGGTCCTCGGAGTAGCTTTCAAAGCATCTGCCGCCCGTGGGGCTCCGAACGATGTTGCATGTGGGGCCAAGGATGAGGTTGATGTTTTTTTTCTTGGCTTCAAGTCCCATAAACGCGCCCGTGGCTTCCAACAAGCTGGCGTTGAACGTGGCCGCCAACCCGGTTCCACAGGGTAAGCACACGGCGGGGTCGCTGTTGAAGAACTTGATACCCCGGACGCCATTGGGTCCGTCTGAGGACCTGATTGACGGGATGCCGAGCCGCTCAACCGGCGCCGTGTGCCAGAAATCGTGGCCCGCCACCAACGCAATCTTTTCCGAGATTGTGAGCTCGGTGATGATCTTTTCAATATCCATTCTGTTGGGGTTGGGATGGGGGTTGGGATGAGGAGGTGGTGAATTTTGAGGTGGGTGGTGTTGGGCTTATATAGTCGTGGGGGTTAAGGGAAGGTTTCCTCTTTGGGGCAGAAACAAAAAAGGTTTGAGAAAAAAGGGTACAAAGGGACAAAGGGACAAAGGGACAAATAGAACAATACACCCAAAACCGGTCGATATCGGCCCCCAACGCACAAGCTGTGTGTATCCCACTGGAATGACAGAGACGAGAGTAGCACTGCTGATCTGTCATACGTGCTCTATGGTCATTCAGTGGAAAAGAGAGCAACGGGGGACGATATGGAAGCTGCATATGATGGAGGTGAGATAAAAAAGGTTCTTGCGCGAAATGGATGTGATATGAGTTGTCGTATGTGTGTAGCATATATTACGGTAGTAGTGGAGACCAATCAATGCCTTGCGCTGGAAAGAGGGCACAACAGTCGAACGACACTTCTATACATCGCCAGCAGTTAAATATTCACATTGGCGAAATCCTAACAAATTTGACGTACCCCTTCAAGGCGTCATCCACTTTCCCTTTCATCAGAGGTGGAAGCTCAATCCAACCAAACGACGATTTGCGAACAACACGCATAATCACAAGCAACTGTTCCCTGATATCCTCAAACGTGACTCTCGGTCTTCCGTATTGATAGAACTGCAAAGAGAACAAGTTCCTGCACTGGTCGAAAGCAAACAGTTCAAAGCCGCGCGAATGGTGAAACACGAGACTGTGTAAATACACGGGTAGAAGAAGCTTTTCTTTGGTAGTGACAACGAGGCAATTCAAAAACTTTATCGAGAAAAGGCGGTGCAACTTGCTGAAATCCACATCGGCTACCGTGCATCCCACAAAAACAACAGTCTCGATAAGGTCAGGGAGAGAGTTGAAAACAAATGCCTCTCCAATCTCCCCGAAATCAATGGTGAGCGAAGCGAGCACGGTGAACTGGGAAAAATTGTACCTCTTACGTAAAGGTTGCGACATCTTTTCGCCACTGCGTCCATCTTGGCTTTTTTTGGCCATACAAAGGGCAAGCGTTTCCAAACTCAACGGGATGGTGTCGAGGACATTTGCAATACTGTCACGAGTGTGGAGACGGAGTTTAAGTACCTTCAAATGCTCTGGAAAGTGGATGGCAGTTTTTGGTATTTCCTCAATGTGATCCTCAAGTTCTAGCTCGCGGAAGGTACTGGGTAGATGCAAGTGCTTCACCCTGGTGCTAAAATTGTTACTATGATCATGGTCGTGATCGTCCGTTGCAGAAGAAAAGTATCCACACCTTGGGCCAATGGTCAAAAAGACAAACTTATCAACCGTATCGCCCCGTTTCACATTCAACTTTAACAAATTGGGCGGGAGACAATCTAGGCATAACAACTCCGTACTTGTGAATATCTCCCTCAAGCTGACCAATTGAGACGCATTGATCTGTATTAAGGGTATCGCAGCGGCCAGTAGTTGGCGTACCTCAATCCCAGATTCAACAGTTAACGTTTCTAACGAAAGTGGAATATTTAACCGCATATCTTCATCCTCATCCCAATAAAGTTTCAGATACACTAGTCTTAGAGATTTCAAACATTTCAAATGAACGATGGAGTCTTGACCAATGCCGATCGGGGTGTCGATTGTAAGAGCTGTCAATGAAAGAACTCTCCATGGTAGTGGAAGTGTATCAAGTTCGAGAACATGAGGCATGTGGTTTCCTGTCATAACAAGTTCTTGAAGAAACGGGGTCAAATACACTTCATGTTCATCGCTCCAGTTGTTTCCAAAGTCTATTTTCAATGTTTTCAAGCTTGGAGGAAGCGCGCCTTGGTTGAGTACTCCGTGGATAGGTTCTTCACCAATGTGCGTGCCAAGCTCCATTAAGTTATGAAAGTGAGTGGCCTGAAAACTGTTTTCAACGTGTGCACACCTTTGATCAATGTAAACGTGGTTGACACTGGGTGGAAGACTGAACCATACTTTTGGGCCGCGGTACGATGGATGATGGGCTCTGAAGTACAACTTTATGGTAAATCTTGTGAGCTTTGTGCCAGTGAGATTGTATATGTGCGGTCCTTGGAATTTCTCCCTAAGTTGTGACCAGTCAAGCTCTAACCGGCGACTGATTAAGTGAAACTGATGCGCGTATAACGCCTCAGGATCAAACCATATATGAAGAAAGGTCAACAGGTACGGTACTCTTATATTGACTTCTGACTTTGGGTTAGACCAGGGCAGCCAATGCAACACCAAAGACTGCAATTGTGGAGGAAGTGTATCGTGGAAGTCAAGGTTGAGGCCAGAATACTTTATTTGCAACCACCGAAGGTGGGACAAGGACCGGATACCTCTCAATTGTTGGGGGACATGGTTCCACATCTCAAGAGTGAGCAAGCTGGCGGGAAACGTCAAACGAAAGGTGCTCCTGCCCCCATAGTCGAAGGAATCCTCATGCATCTCAGTAACCAGGTACTGTGCCAACTCACTCAAACGGCGAGCGAGCTTTGTACCTTGGCATATAACCAGTCTCACTCTACTGAGTATGGCTTCACTCGTCCGATGTATTGCCAATAGGTCCTCAAACGTAGCAGCTAGCAATTGAAATTCCAAGTCGGGATGTTGTTCCGCAAACCTAAAGAAGCGAGCAGGGGTGTCGAAGTAGGCATAATTTTCGAAACTTGGGGTTAGCATCGGGGCTTTGCCGATACCAATGCGCGCATAGTATTCGTGAAACGCGCTTGTGTGGTAGTTGGTCCATTTCCATAGATGTATACGCGGCATCAGTTCGAAGATTGGACCCAATATATCATCTGGCAAGTCAAGGACTGTTTTAGTGGAGGATGGTGTGGAAGTGGACATGATGGGGAGGTGGGGGTGTGGCTCCTTTGTTCGTTGCCAATTATAACAGGGTAAGGTTGTGCTTCTTTTGCGCTCTTGCTTCCACAGCGGCAGAATTTACTAGGAACTTCCACCGACGGCAAAATTTTGTTATGCTGTGTCTGGGATAACATGGAACTGGGACCAAGCTGGTATTACATCTTTGATAGAATGAAGGACTGTGCGCAAGGCACGTCGGAGAAAGACCCCCGAGCTGTCTGTAAAAGACAAGGGCCAAGCTGCATTGACTGGAAATATAGAAAACAATGAAATTGAAACTAATCTTGAAGGGAGCCCTGCTGGATGGCTCCCATTCTAAGCGACAGAAAAATTTGTTGCCACTCTCCCCCTTTTTTTCTACCTTTGCCACTGTCTTTCTTTACCACCAACACCCAATGAGCTGAGCCAAAAGAGTACCAGCATGGGCTCCAACAGATGTAGTACCAACTACAGGAGCTACAGGACCACCAGTTTTCAACGCGTTTGTCTGTTTGGCAATCCGTCTCTTTTTGATCCAAGGGCGGAGCCGACGAGAAATGGCAACCAAATGGCAACCAGCAGCAACCGCCACAACATGAGGCGGAAGAGCAACACCAGTCGCCGCAACAGAAGACAGAAGAAGGACCCCGGCTTCAAATTCCACCACTATCATCATCCATCTACGCATTCAACTTGGAGTTTCCCCCTTTTTTTTTATGTTTTGCCGCTTTGTTTATTCAACACAAACACAACTGTCTTTCAACAGCACAAATGCAAGTGGAATTGGATGACTCGGCCCGGTCCATATGTGAGACAACGCTTGTCATGATTGTTGCAAGAGGTAGTTGTTTCTACTATCCCGCATGCCTTGTTGTTTACAAGAAAGACGACGCTTAGAATGAGAAGACAAGCAACGGGTGGAGGTTCTATATGCAACCGCCAGTTACTTCACCGCGGTCAAGATGTATGTCTTTTGTGGCCTCAATACCAGAGAAGCAGCCGCGGAAGAGGCAGAACATGAAGCCAAACAGAAAAGGGAGACTGAAAACAAAGAAAAAACGGCTCCTGGTTACTTTTGACCGTATTCATGTCCATTTTTCTTCGGCTTCAGTTTGCCCTTTTCTGTTCTGCTTCACGTCCTTCCCGTTTTGCGGCTTCCTCTCTTGCACGTCTTGTCTACCATGGAATGAAGCCTCGAAAGATATAGATGGTGACGGCGGTGATGCAACTGGCGGCGGTGAGAACTGTGCAAGCACAGACGTTAAACCATTCGTTCGCCGTCATTTCAATCCACTCCTTTTTTCTCGCGTAAGCGATGAGACATCCGAGGATGCTGAGGAAGCTAGCTAAGGCAACAAGGATGACAATCGTTCTCTCCCATATAGCCGAGGTGGAGTCATCAAACTCCACTTTCATTTCTGTTGTTGCCAGCCAGCTCTTCTGGTGTCC
>JAJMCF010001603.1:2508-18863 GCA_030585045.1 Zhuliangozyma parablackwelliae | reverse complement strand
TACAAAAACGCTGCCTACACGACATTATGGAACCCCTCTCTCCCTTTATCCAAGCCTGCCTTGACAATCTTGCTAATCTCTACTGGGTCCTTGGTGATGCCCGTAAAGATCTCATACCCGTCAGCGGTGATCAACACGTCGTCCTCGATCCGGACCCCGCCGATATACCAGTACTTGTCCAACACGTCTTTGTTGATATACTTGGCCTTTTCCGGGTTGTTCAACACGTCTTCCAACAAAAAGGGCGAAAAGTAGCAGCCGGGCTCGTTGGTGACAACCATGCCCTTTTCCAACGTTCTTCTGATTCTCAAGTAGCACAACAACGGGTCCGGGTCGGAGTAGTTGGCATAGCCCGCGGTGTCGTGGGTGTCCATGCCAAGCATATGGCCCAACCCGTGTGGGAAGAAACGGGCGCTGGCCTTGGCGTCAAACAACTCGTCCACCGAGTACTCCGACTTGAAAATGCCGAGCTCCAAGAACCCGGCAATCAAGACACGGTGGCACTTTAAGTGGATGTCGTCCCATCTGGCACCAGGTCTGATCATCTTGTACGCCTCCTCCTGCATCTTCAAGACCAAGTTGTAGATATCCAAATGCTCCTTGGCCCAGTCTCCGTTGATGGGGAAACATCTGGTGACGTCGCTGGCGTAGCAGTCCCACTCGGCACCAGCATCGATCAAAACCGACCGTTTTTCCGGGGTGATTTCACCATCGTTCTTGATCCAGTGCAAAGTGGAGCACGTTTCACCCGAGCAGCAGATGGGGTCGTAGCTCTGGTTCTTGGCGCCTTGTCTCAAGGCGTGGTACATAAACTCGGCGTGGATATGCGTCTCTTGAGTTTCAATGGGGAGTGCCGACATGACGGCAAAGTGGCAGTTGTCGGTGATCTTGGCCGCGTGTTTCATCAACTCGATTTCGTACTCGTCCTTAATGGCGCGAGACTCGTCAAGCGCGTAAAAGAAGTCGGGATCCGACTCGACCAAATGGGTTGCAAACTTGTCGTTGAACGAATTGACGTCGGTGGTGAAGGCTCCCACTCTGCCAAGTTCCTGCAAATCGGCGGCAATGTCAGCGGCATACCTCACCTCGTCGACATCAAACTTTTTCAATGCATCTTCCTTGGATAAGGGAAGACCCGACCACATAATATCTTCCTTGTCGACATTGGGCAAGTAGAGCACGAGCTTGTCCGTGACCGTGTTGTACAAGACGTGGGACCCAGTGACGTGGCAGCCGGTCAAGTAGAAAAAGTACCGGTTTTGTCTAATGGGCTTGGTTTGGTCGCAGTACTTGTATAGCTCCAGGTCTTCTCCGCTGATAAAGAAGACGGCGTTTTTGGCTTTGGCTGGATTCTTTTTGACCAAATGGTTGTAGACGTTTCGGGCGTGTTGCTTTGCGGGGTACTTTTTCCCAACGAGTGATTTAGGACCTTCAGACATGGTGGATATAAATTGGTTCTCCTCTAGTATCTCCTATACTACCTCCTCGTTCTTTTTTCTTTGGAAAGATGAGACACTTTATATGGCGGGTGGGGAGGGAAGTAGGAAAAAAAAAAAACAATTGTACACGGCGAACTTCAATCCCGCTTGAAGAGACGGCGTCAGGTTCGTAAAACTGGTGGGCAGGGTGGGCAGGGTGGGCCGAGAATATTGCGCCATCCAACAGTTGTGGGGGGGGGGGGGGAGAGAGGGGGAGAGAGCAAAAAGGGAAGGGGAAAAGGAAGGGAAGGGAAGGGCAGGGCAGGGGCCCAGAGGAACGGGGTCGGTGCAACGTAGATCTGAAACCCCTTTATCTGAGACAATTAGATCATAACCTGGCAGGGATTGTTGTTCACGCTTGGGGCATCACGCCCAGCTGGCAGAGAGACTGAGCTTGGCATTTTGTGGGCCCAGAGGTAAGTGAGCAGGAAAAGACTCACGTGACTGAAATACTGCACACAAAGACGGGCGAGCAAAAGTCTGCAATCGCCACCAACAACAAACCGCCACCGTTAGTAGTTGTAGCACCACCACCACCACCAGCAACAACACCACCACCACACAATGGAAAGATTACAGCGATTGTTAGGATCCGGGGCCGGGTTAGGAGGCGCCGCACCGCCACAGAGCGACGGACCAGCTATAGACAATGCCGAAACCGTCTACATATCCTCGTTGGCGTTGCTCAAAATGTTGAAGCACGGGCGCGCAGGTGTCCCCATGGAAGTTATGGGGTTAATGTTGGGGGAATTCGTCGACGAGTTCACCATACACGTGCACGATGTGTTTGCCATGCCGCAATCGGGCACTGGTGTGAGTGTCGAAGCCGTTGATGACGTTTTCCAAACCAAGATGATGGACATGTTGAGGCAGACGGGCCGGGACCAGATGGTTGTTGGGTGGTACCACTCGCACCCCGGTTTTGGGTGCTGGTTGTCGTCGGTTGACGTCAACACCCAGCAGTCGTTTGAGCAGTTGAACAAGCGGGCCGTTGCCGTGGTCATAGATCCCATCCAGTCCGTCAAGGGCAAAGTGGTCATTGACGCCTTTAGAACCATCGACACCACCACGTTGATGATGGGCCAAGAGCCCAGACAATCAACGTCGAATGTGGGCCACTTGAACAAGCCATCCATCCAGGCATTGATCCATGGCTTGAACCGGCACTATTACTCGTTGAATATCGACTACCACAAGACGTCGTACGAGACCAATATGTTGTTGAACTTACACAAGAAGAACTGGCAGAGCGGATTGAAGTTGGTGGACTATAACCACAAGGAGGTTGAAAACTTGGACAATACCGAAAAGATGGTTAGCATCGCCAAGCTCTACAACCAGAGGGTGCAGGAAGAGAAGGAGCTCACCGAAGAGCAGCTCAAAACGAGATACGTTGGCAAGCAAGACCCCAAGAAGCATTTGAGCGACACCGCCGAGAAGTTGATTGGCGATAACATCTCGTCGTTGTTGACGGGAAATGTGGATGCCTTGGCAATTCAGTAGTGTAGAATAAATACAAACACCCCAACAAACAAACAAACAAACAAAAAAAAGAACAACCATTGGATACCATGACCAACCCATTCCATAAACGAAGAAAGATTGACAATGGCAATGGCAGCGGCATCGACAGGAGCAGGCTAGATTTTGACTTTGAACCCGTGTGCTCGGTGTCCTTGTCGTCAGTCAACGTCTACTGCTGCTTGAGCTGTGGAAAGTATTTCCAGGGCAGGTCTTCATCGTCCCCGGCATACAGCCACTCGATTGCCACCAACCATCATGAGTACCTCAACCTCGAGACTGAAAAGTTTTACTGCTTACCGGACGACGTTGAGATTGAAAAGACCAGCGACTTGCAAGACATTATCGACTACTTGAACCCGAAATATTCGCCACGCGACATTGAGCTTCTCCCCCGAGTCTCCTTTGACAACAAAGACCAAAAGTACTTGGTCGGCTATGTGGGGCTCAACACCATCAAGCACAGCGACTATATCAACGTCGTGATTCAATCATTGGCCCACATTATCCCCGTTCGCGACCATTTTCTCCTTCTACCGGCTCGGATCAGCTCCAAAGACCCAAAGACGGCGCCGTTGAATGATAAGCTAAGCTTGGTGGTGCGCAAAATGTGGAGCCCACACTTGTACAAGCCGCACATTGCCCCGCACGAGTTGCTCAACTGTATCGCCAACCTTTCCAAAAGGAGGTTTGGCGTTGAAAGCGGCGGGTCCTCTCCAAAGCAGTTTCTCGTGTGGTTGCTCAATGCTGTCAGGGGGGAACCGCTCAACTGCTTGAGAGGTGAAATTGAAACCACCTCGACTCCAGTTGTGTCGCACGAACTAAATGACAAGGTGGAGTTTGTCACCTTGGACAGCAAGAAAACAGTGAAAAGGACAAAGTTTTGGATGCTATCGGTGGACTTGCCCCACAAGGCGTTGAACACGCAAACCGACAAGGTCGAAGAGGTGAATCTTGAGGACTTGCTTGCCAAGTACGACGGTGAGACTATAACACAAGGCGAAAAGGACCTCAAAACATACAAGATATTGGAGTTGCCATCGTACTTGATCATCTCCTTTGAAAGATCGGGCAGCTCTGCAGTTGTCAGGTTCCCGGAAGTATTGGAAATCAACCAGTCAAAATATAAGCTAGTGTCGACGATTTACAACAAGAACGGCTGGGCCATTTCCCTCCGCACGGCGGGGGACACTTGGATAAGCATAAAGGATTTGGAGGTGAAGCAGACAAGCGCCGAGTTGTTGTTTTTGAACGAAAACTATATACAGATCTGGCACTCAGTCGAGTAGTGCGTAGCATTGCTTGGTGAAGTTGGGGTACTTGGCAGCAATTCTGCCCAATTTCGTTGCCAGGAGCAAGCGGTCGATTATTATCACGTAGCCGGCAACTTTGCGCCTGAGGATATCCTTCTCGGGCGACTCTCCTTGTAAATAGTCAATAATGAGGTTCAAGCTCTCGTCAAACTCAACCAATTGAGAGGCGTAGTATTTTGACAAGCCCGGCTTGGTGGAACCGTCAAACAATTGCGGGTGGCGGATTTTGAACTGGTTTCTGTCGGGCACCTTGGCCATAACGCTCATCAACTCGGCCTTTTCCAACAAAGAGTTGTTGGTGTGGGTGCCACTGCTGCCGCTCTTGCCACTGCCGCCTAGTCCCAAGAAGTTGGCAGCGGCGCCAGGATCTAGCTCTTCACAAAGGATTGCCAATATCCAAACGTCATAAAACTTGCAATCAATCAAGTCGTTTATAAGCCTGGCGTCGGTATCGGTCTGGAAATTCTTGTGTGCTATGCTGCGCTGGATGCTGTCAATCGTCCTGATATCCCTCGTGCTTGTGTCCTCCACTAGTATGGGCAAGACGTCATCGACCGACGCGTAGGGGGATACTTTCAATATGCCGCTGCCTGGACCGCTTCCTGTGCCACTGGGAAGGGCGTACCCATTCTTGTGAGCTAGTATAAGCGTGACTCCGAGCGATACGGGGTCGGTGGGTAGAACGTGGCCGTTGTGCTCAAACACATTGTACACACCCAAACTGAACTTGCCCTTTGATGGCGTCTGGTTGCCAAAGTAGTACGTGTGCGGGGACTTTGCAACGGCAGAGCTTGGATACGTCTTCACCGGCACCGAGTCAAACAATGATTTGATCACTGGCGGGACAGAGAACATGGGGGGATGTGTGCTGAGAAAGTGTTGTGTTGAAAAGCGTTGGGAAAAAAAAAAAAAAAAGTATCATAACTATCCCCCATCTTCTGGCAGTGGGCTTGGCCACATTTATTGTATCTACATAAAGATTTGCCTCTAGCCAAGGTCGCACTAGAGGTCGTCGGTGGCAACCAAATCTATAGCCAAATCGTACCACGTTTGCCCCCCGTGCTTGCACTCGCTCTCGCCAAGATTGTTGAACCCAATCTTTTCATAAAAGGGAATCAACTCTTTGCGGGCAATAAGCACAACTTGATCGCCAACGTCTTGGTTGGACAATCTCTGTATATAGTCGTGCAACAACAACGCTCCCAAGTTCTTGCTTCTCCATTCCGGCGCAACCACCACAGAATGGATCCCAATTTGTCTAGACGCTTCGTCGTGGCCACTGCCAGCCACCTTGTCGCTCGGCAATTCCATCGAGGCATCGGTTATTCTATTGGAGGCAATCTTTGTGGCAATGATATGTCCAACCAACGTCTCGCGCGTGACCGACGACTTCAAGGCCACTTCGTCGTCGTCGTCGTCGTCGTCGTTGTCGTTGTCAACAACCACATAGCCTTTATCATTTTGCTTTCCATCAGCGGTGTTGCCGCCCTTGTGCTCGTCGTCAAGCTGTTTGGCCACTTCCGGCAAGTTTATAGCATTGTACTTGTACTCGTAATCTCGAATAAACAACCCAGAACACAACTCGGGACACACTGAGAGCCGGTACTTTAACTTTTCTGGGGACGCCCGTTCGGTCTCGCTGAACCCTTTGTTCTCCAATGCAACGACTTGGTCCAAGTCTTCAATGGTTAATGGTCTTATAGACAAGTTGGGTGGAAAGTCTGACATTTTTTTCTGGGCACTGACACGATGTGGTGGCGGTGGTGGTGGTGGTTGTGGTTGTGGTTGTGGTGGTGTGGTCAAGAAAGTTATTCTGGTGACTAAATTTTTTTTATTTTTTGTTTTTATTCTTCTTCTGTGCTACAAACAATTTCCACATCACACGACCTTTACTCCAACTCGGATGGTTCCACTGCACCCTCGTCGGCGGCATAGAGCGACTTGCTGACCTCCCAGAGGTGGACAATGTTGTCATCGGCAACCGAGCCCAACGTCCAGTCGCGGTACGGACACCACGAAAGGTCGGTCACCCCGGCGGTGTGCCCAGCATGGATCATAAACAACTCGGGGCACCCGTCCTCGGCGTCTTCCTGCTGTTGCTCCTCCCCGACCCTAAACAAGTCCCAAAGGATCAACCTCCTGTCCTGACTTCCCGAGGCTAGTATACCGTCGCGGTGCGGCGAAAACTCTATACACGTGATACCTTCCGCGTGGCCCATCATGGTATGGAGCAACCCGGCGTCGCCCGTGCTGGACAACTTGCGCAAGTCCAACAAGTTGATGGTTGAGCTGGTGTTTCCGAGCGCAAGCAAGTTTCGGGAAAAGGGGGACCATGCCAACGAGTTGACGCCCTTGGACCCTTGCGCAAAGTACTTGGACACCGCCTTGTTGTTGTTGTTGTTGGCCCGGAGGTCGTAGATGTAGACGTGCTCATCCTCCGAGACCGAGGCAAACAAGTTCTCGTCGAACCAGTGCCACTTTGTGTCGTTGACAATATCGGTTGCATCCGTGCCGGTAAACACGCTCGTCTTGGTGTTTGTGTCGGTGACAACAACCGTGTGGTCGTCGGAGCCGGTTACCAACAACCCCTGTTTCTGCAGGTTCCACGATAACCCGTACCCATTGTCGGCATGCGGCGTAAAGTGCGCCACCGCCTTGTCCTCCGCCAAGTTGTACAAGTCGACGTGGCCCTCGCCGTTGATGGTGGCCACGATGTTGCTGTCTTGCGGCATATACCTCGCGCGGCAAATCTCGGCCGGGTTCTCCAACTTTTGGCCAATCTTGATCCGCGAGCTGGCCTTCACCAGCGCGTTTTGGCTAATCTGCGTCGACGCAATCTTGAGGAAGTTTGTATCGTTGCCTGACGTGTGGGTGCCGAGCAATAGCCTGGCGTCGATGATGCCGTCGCTGTTGGTGGTGTGTTGCGGCAACCACTGGATGGTGAGCGAGGGCCACGTCAATGCCGTCTCGCTGACAAACTCGTACATGTAGCGACAGTTTTTCCTCCATAGCTGGTACTCGTCCTTGATGGTGAGCTCACGCTGCTCGCCGTTGTTTTCTTCGTCAGCCATGTTGACCAATGAACCCAAAAGACAGAAAGCCCTAAAAAAAAAATTAAAACAACGTGTGGTTACTGAAAAAAAAAAAAAATCTTGTTCTAATTCTCTCTATACACTGTTGAATCGCTGGTGGTTTTCAAAGCAGTCAATGACCTTCAACGAGTCACTAATGTGCCTGAAATAAGGTTCCTGCGTAGACTCGATCAAGGAGTAGCAGCCTAGGATGGACTCAATGTCGGACGTCTCGAGCTCGGGCTCCGACTCGTCGACGGCGTTTCTGCCCCGCGAGTCCACATACTGGCTCGCCACTTCCTGCATCTCAAAGTACTTCATGTCTTCAAGGTCTTGGCGGAGCAGGCTGGCTATGCCCGACAGCACCAATCTCTGGCGGAGCTTGTCGCTGTTTGCCACCCTCACAAACAAGGATCTGATTCCGCGTTGCTTGTACCCATCCAACATCTCCTTCAAGATCTTTGTCGCCGACGAATCAAGCTCAGCCATTCCCTTCAAGTCAAAGATGATATACTGGGTCATGGACACATCTCGGCTCCGCTTGCTGGCCGGGTGCGCTCGCGTGGACCCGTACATCTCCACCCGTTTCAACCTAGCGGTCAAGTCGGAGGTGTTGGTGAAGGTCAACGGCTCGGGGATCTTGATGATCAAGCATCCCTCAATCTCCTCCACCACCTGTAAGTTCGGCTGCATTTGGCGGCTATCGTTAAACATGTTGAGGTGCGACCCCTTTTCGTTGGCCACCACGGTGGTGGGGATATCGGCATTGACAAACTTGTTGGTGTTTGGGTAGCGGCCCAAGATCTGGATCCGCGACTCGGTGGAGTTTTTCACCACCCGGATCAACGAGTAGATCAACCCCACGGCTATGCCGCCCTCCATGGAAAAGAACAACGTCGTCAAGACGGTGGCGGCAAACGTCGCCAACTCGTCGTAGCCCCGCGCTTTCCAGTGAAAGTACAACTCGTAGGGCGCCTCTTCGATCAACGACACGCCAATCACCGCCGTCACCACCGAGAGCATGCACTCGGGAACAAAGTACAAGTAGTCCAAGAGGTACCGCACGGTGAGCAAGGTGCAGATGCCCATGATGCCGCCCGACATGGTTGTCTTTGCCGATATCGCATTCACCTTGCTTCTCCCGTACCCGCCAAACGCCGGAAGGGCGCCAAACATCGAGCAGATGATGTTGGAGCTGCCGAGCGCCACCAACTCCCGGTTCGACGAGATCGGCAAGTTGTACCGCGACCCCAACGACTTGGACGCCGTGGTGGACTCAAAGAACCCCATCATGGCACACAAGAAACCGGGGATGCTCAAACTCTTGATCAAGTGCCACGACTTGAACAGTATGGGGTTGTATAGCGTGAGCTTGCTGTCGCTCTTGACCTTGCCAATCACCGGTATGCCCTCCAAGTCCCAGCGAAAGTACTCGCAAAGGATGGTGGATACCCCAACCACTAGCAAGATTTCGGGGATAAACACGGCGCCCTGGTACAATTTGCTCTTCTTGGTGCTGGCGTACTTTTTGAACATTCTCGTGGACATGATGACGGCAAACCCCACCAACCCGATTTTGAGGCTCAACGGATTGAACTTGCTCCCGTGCTGGAACAAGAACCGCACCTTGTCAAAGGGGGAGTGTATATCCATTTGGTCAGGGTCGTCGGAAATCTCCTTCATGAGCGCCTCGAGCCCAAGGACAATCACCGATGAGCTGATAATCATCACGATGCCGACACCAGCAATAAAACCCTTGAGGAGGGACGCGCTCAACACGCTGTCGAGAAAACCGAACCGGCCAAGACCGAATCCCAACAATGTCAAGCCGCTCACAAATGTGATGGCCACCACGTATTCCAACGGGTCGAGCTGTTTCTTCTTGGCATGGTGGAGCAACGGCTCCACCGCCTGGCCCACGATCAACGAGATGGGCGCCTCTGGGCCCACAATCATCTGCGGCACGCTGCCAAAAATGAGGTATATCAAGGGCGAGATACCCAACGAGTAGAGCCCACTGATGACCGGCACGTGCGCGAGCGTGGTGGCGTACGACAACGACAACGGGAGCTGGAAAAACACCAACGTCAAGCCTCCTATTAGGTCACCAACAAAGAACTGGAGGTTGTACTGCCCGATCCATGACAAGATGGGGAGGTAGTACGGCAAGATGTCGCTCCACTGCAAGTGTTCCACATGCTGGGTCGACGTCGGGGTGTACTCGGTGTGCTTTTGGATAAAGATCGACTCGGTGTCGGGGTCTCTTGGCAGGGCGGTTCCACCGGCGGCTGCCTCTTGGTATAGGTACGCCGGAATGTGTGGCGGGTGGTTGTCCTTGTCTAGCAACAGCAGTCGTTCGTTCACTCGCCGGCTCGATATTGGCCTTGTACTAGGGGACGGCGAGGTGACTCGTTTCCTGTCGTCTCTGCTCGGCAAGGGCGATATGGGGGACAACCTGCTCATTGTTGGGAAACCATGTATGTTGGAGAACTGACCTTTTTTTTTTTTTCTTTCTTTCTTTCTTTCTTATTCCCTTGGCTCAGCTTTTTTCCTTCGGGTTTAAATTGATTGCACTTCCGCCATGTGGGTGTGAGTAAGCAGATTTTGATCGGGCGGTTTAGCGCCAAGGCAGAGAGAGAGAGCGAGAACGGCTCTAGCCAATGCCACGGCGGTGATTTGTAAACATGCAAAGTGGGAGTCATTTTGTGTAGAGGGAAAGGGGGATATGCAGGTGTGGGTCAACTGGTGAGGGGGCATATACGTATTGATACACATATACATGGATGTACTCCCAGAGTCCAGCACTACCTGGCTCTCCTTACTTCTAAGTGCGACACCGGAGGTCGTGCGCGTGTGAGCCCCAGCGATTCCAGCAGCAGCAGCAGCAGCAGCTATTTTTTTTTTTTTTTTCGTTCATCCCGAATCCTCCTCCAGCTAGGCAACACCATGACATCATTGTTGAGCAAAAGACTCTTTTCCACCAGCAGAGCTGCGTTGGACACATTGACTTTGGTGGAGGGATCTTTAGGAAAAGTCTCTTCCGCGTCCTTGTCGACAATAACTGCCGCCAACGAGATTGGCGAGCCGGTCACCGCGTTGGTGGTTGGCAGCGACGCAGACGCAATTGCCCAGGATGTGGCCCGCGCCAAGGGCGTGGCCAAGGTCATTGTCGCCAAAGACGCCAAGTTCAACCACTACTTGGCCGAAGAGTTGGCTCCGTTGGTGAAGGATATTCTTTTGAAAGATTCCAAGCTCACCCATTTTTTCACCGCTGGGTCGTCGGTGGGCAAGTCGGTTTTGCCTCGATTGGGCGCCTTGTTGGACGTGCAGCCCGTTTCGGAGATTATCAAGGTTGTTGACAAGACCACGTTTGTGAGACCAATCTACGCCGGCAACGCATTGGCCACCGTCAAGTCGAGGGATAGCGTGGTTTTGGCATCGGTGAGGGCGTCTGCCTTTGCTCCCGCTTTGGTTGACCAGTCGACGGCCAACGCCGCCATCGAGGAGGCCAGCGCTGTTGACACCGGCAGCCGTACCGAGTTTGTTTCTGAAGACTTGACCACGTCGGAGCGGCCCGAGTTGGGCTCTGCCGCCAGGGTTGTTTCTGGGGGCCGGGGGTTGAAGAATAAGGAAACGTTTGAGGCCTTGATTGAGCCGTTGGCGTCCAAACTCAACGCCGCTATTGGCGCATCCAGGGCCGCAGTCGACTCCGGTTTCTGTGACAACTCGTTACAGGTTGGACAAACGGGTAAAATTGTCGCGCCTGACTTGTACATTGCCGTTGGTATTTCTGGTGCTATCCAACATTTGGCGGGCATGAAGGACGCCAAGACGATTGTGGCGATAAACAAGGACCCGGACGCGCCCGTGTTTAACGTGGCCGACATTGGGTTGGTGGGCGATTTGAATGAGGTCATACCCGAGCTCACCCAGAAGTTGTAAATTGTTGCCAGTAAATAGTATAGAGTCACATGTTCTCGTAAAGGCAAAGGAAAGAAAGAAAAAAAAAAAAAAGTTGCTAGCAAAGTAGAGCCACCAGACACTCCACACATGTCGGACGAAGAAACCCCGTTATCGCACAGCTCTTCGGGGTCATCGTTTGTTCCGATTGACCAGAGACAATTGCAGGACGCTATACAGGTGATTAATGAAGAAAAACAGTTTAACGAGGGCATTCTTGAGTACATCAACAGGACCTCCCCCGCCGATGTGGGCAACAACTACCACATCATATCGGTGTTTGGGTCGCAGTCGACGGGCAAGTCCACGTTGTTGAACAAGTTGTTCAACACCAACTTTGACGTTATGGACGAGGCCAACCGCCAGCAGACCACGCGGGGTATTTGGATGGCGTACTCGCCCGTGGTCTCCACCACCAGCGGCCACGCCAGCAGCAAGAGCAACATCTTTGTTATGGACGTGGAAGGTACTGATGGGAGAGAGCGGGGCGAGGACCAGGACTTTGAAAGAAAGGCGGCGTTGTTTGCATTGTCGACAAGCGAGATTTTGATTGTCAACATTTGGGAGACCCAAGTTGGCCTTTACCAAGGCGCCAACATGGGGTTGCTCAAGACGGTGTTTGAGGTGAACTTGTCGTTGTTTGGCAAGGCCAAGTTGAACAAATCGGATGGCGACCACAAGGTTTTGTTGTTGATTGTTATCCGCGACCACATTGGCGTCACTCCGTTGTCGAGCTTGGCCAAGACAATCACAAACGACTTGGTCAGCATGTGGGACAATCTTTCCAAGCCTGCCGAGCTTGAGCACTTGCGGTTTGGCGATTTTTTTGACCTCGACTTTCACGCCTTGAACCATAAAGTGTTGCAAGCCGCGGCATTTGCCGAGGGAGTGAGCCGGTTGGGCGACCGGCTTGTTGATGGCAGCGGGTTGTTCAAGCCACAGTACCACCACAACATTCCAATCGATGGCTGGACGATGTATGCTGGCCAATGCTGGGAACAGATTGAAAGCAACAAAGACTTGGACTTGCCCACGCAGCAGATTTTGGTGGCCCAGTTCAAGTGCGACGAAATTGCTGACGCCGTCTATGGTGAATTCTTGGCCAAGTTTAGCGAGTTGTTTAAGGAGGTGCAACTGGATCCCGACCACGCCCAAGTGGGTGCGTTGTTTGCCGACTTGAGGAGCGATGTGCTCGAGGAGTACGACCACGGAGCTTCGCGGTACAACAAGGCGGTGTACGACCAGAAGCGGGCCAAATTGAAGGCCAAGTTGAACGACAAGTTCAAGGAAGTGTTTGACGTTTATGCCAAGCAGTTGGTGGCCCAGGTCTTGGCGGCGTTTGAACGCGATTTGGTGGGTCTCAAGGGCAAGGACTTTGACAGCAAGGTGAAGGAGTTGTCGGGGGAACTGGCTGCCTTGGTTGCCACGCAGTTGGGATTTTTGTCATTGTCGGGAGACATTGTCACCGAGGATGTGCAGCAGGCATTTGAAAAGGATGTACAAGCGGCGGTTGCCAAGCAGCAGGCCATTGAGTTGAACTCGGTGGTCAACAAGGGTGTAAAGAAAACCGCGGCTGCATTGTCCAAGAACATCCAGTTTGAGTTGGGCGACCCCAATGACCAGACGTGGGACAATATTTTGAAAGCATTCACGAGCTTGAACGACGAGTTTGCCGCCAAGTACGCCAGCGGGTTTGGGTTGGGCACCACCGAGGAGCAGAACCGCGAAGCTGCTGAAAAGTACAAGTTCAAGGCATGGAACCAGTTTTACGACGTTGCGCGTAGGCTCATTTCGAAGGAGAAGTTGTTGGTGCTCTTGCAGGACAGGTTTGACGACAAGTTTCGGTACGACGAGAATGGGTTGCCCAGGTTGTACCAGCACGAGAGCGAAGTGGAGTCCACGTTTGGCGTGGCCAAGGAGTATGCCACCAAGGTGTTGCCCGTCTTGGCCATTGCGAAACTCAGCGACGGTTCCGAGATTTTGCCCGACTACGACATCTTTGACGGCTCTTTGAGAGAAAAGTACCTCGGTGTCAAGGATGAAGGTTCTGATGTTGAGGAGGAAGAGGACAAGTGTTTTGCTGAAATCGTGGACGAACAGGACAAGGCGCTGGTGTTGGCGCGGTTCAAGAAGGAGGCCGACGCCAAGTACATTGAAACCAAGCGGTCGATTGTCCAGCACGTCACGCAGATCCCGTACTATATCTATCTCATCATTGTGGTGCTTGGGTGGAATGAGTTTATGGCGGTGGTCCGGAACCCGTTGTTTTTCTCGTTGTTGATACTACTTGGCGCGTCATTGTACATTCTATACACGATGAACTTGTTGAAGCCAGCCGCGGCCGTTGTCCAGAGGTTGGTGGATGAGGCTATTGTGGTGGCCAAGGAGAAATTGAGAGAGGTGTTGATTGATGATCATCAAGTGCAAGCAAAGAGGATGGACAAGGTGGCGGGCAAGAAGGAAGAGTATACAGACAACATTGAGATGGAAGATTTGTAGCTGTATAAACAATTGGTTTGGGGAAGCTGGAAAGTTTTGAAAAGTTTGGCCCAAAAAATTGACAAAAACAAAGGGATAAATTGTTAACAGGTGGTACTCGGATAGTAACCAACATTCACCAACAGCACCACGCCTCGAGCAATCACGGAGCTCCAACCATTGGTTGCCTCAGGTGGGGGTAAAGGGCGAAATGGGAGGCGGGCCCAAATTTTGTAGATACAACTGCAACAAAGTGCTATTTTCTTCTCTGGGTTGCAGTTGATTTTGGTTGGGATCAAGAGAGAGGGGGAATAGGGGTATCCGGCTGTGACGTGGTGAGACGTGGTGAGACTTGTAATAGAAGAAAGTGGGATGTTTGGTGGCCTGATACAAGTGGTCTGCAAGCGCTCACCACACTTGCAATAACAACTACCACCACCACCACCACCACCACCACAACAGCCACAAGAACAAGAACAATAACAACAGCAACCCCCGCACACTGATAACATCTCTACTATATCAGATTTCATTTCCGCCCCTGCGTTGGTCACCAAACCCGGATTGGTGAGGATTCAGGTAGTGTGTGTGTGCAAAATGTTACTAGATTACATTTCTGGCAAAATGTAACCACAACGTAGTTCAGTTTTTGTGCAACTTTAGTTAATACCTACCTCTACATGAAAATACGACCCGACCAGGAGACCACCCCCATATGAAAGATATATAAGGCCGGAGAGGGAAGCAGGATACTCTATCTACATCAAAGGTTCACCAACCTATCCCCACAAGCACAACAACAACAACAAACACCCCCCGACGCAAACATCCCTACGCAAACACAGCCCCATTACGCATATGCTTACGACACTTATACCCACCACCAGCAGCACCGGCACCGCGGTCATGGACAAGTCATTGTACGCGCTGGATATCGGTGACATGTCCTCGTCGCCACAGTCGAGCGAAATCTCGGTTGACCATAGCCTACTCAAGAGCGTGACCAACTTGTTTACATCTGCATTAACCAACGACAGGTTGGCGTACCATTCGGACCAGTTGGTGCGCGACATCAACGCCTCGTTGAAGGAGAACTCGAAAATCACCATGTTGCCCAACTACAGCATCTCTCCCACCGGCGAAGAGCACGGCCAGTACTTGGTCATCGACTTGGGCGGGTCGACTTTGAGGTGTGCTGTTGTTGACATTGAACAGCCCGAATCCGGCAAGGAAAGACGGGACCGTGTCCATGTTGTTGTTGAGCGCAGCTGGATCATTGACAACAGCTTCAAGACGATTGACTATGCCTTTTTCAAGTATATTGGGGAAAAGATTGTCGAGACGTTGCGGCAGCAGGATGTTATTGACGCATCAAAGGTGGTTATGACCGGCATCACTTGGTCGTTCCCGTTGGAGACCACAAACTACAACAACGGCAAGATTGTGCATGTGTCCAAGGGATACACCATTGACCCTGAGATTTACAGCAAGGACTTGAAGGATGTGTTGGAGCTGGTGTTGAGGGACGAGTTTGGTGTTGAGCTCGACATTCGGTCTATTTTGAACGACTCGTTGGCGGTGTACTCGGCGGGCTGCTTTATGGACGACAATATGAAGTTGGCACTAGTACTTGGCACCGGCTTCAACATGTGCGTGTCATTGGAGGCGTCGGAGGCGATCCACCCAGACAAGAAGTTGGGGGTGCGGACATTGTTCAACACCGAGTTGTCGTTGTTTGGTCAGTCGTTGTGCGACGAGTTTGCCAACAAGTACGACGCCGTTATTGACGCTCGGTTCGACAACTTTGCGCACCATTTCAAAACGTTTATGGGTGTTGACCCCGAGACGGACAGCATTTTCCAGCCGCACGAGTTGATGACCAGCGGGCGGTACTTGCCCGAGTTGACGCGGTTGGTTATTTGCGACCTTATCAAAGCGGGAGAGCTTTTCCTGGACGTGAAGGACCTCGACACTATCTTGCACGACGAGTACGATGGGTTTAGTGGCGAGTTGATGTGCCTTATCCACGAGAGCAAGGATTTTGTGGCTATTGGGGAGCGGATCTGCCAGGAGTACTCGTGGTCCCAAGTGACTGCGGCCGATATTGCCACGCTCAAGCAGGTGATTGGATGTATTATCCGGCGCGCGGCATTCATTGTTGCCAACGCAATTGTGGCGCTTTTCAAGTTGTTGGGGCAACACAACCGCGAAAGGTTGGCGGGCCAGGTCACCATTGGCTTTGTGGGCTCGGTGTTGTCGTACTTTCACGACTATCGTCGTTTGGTTATTGAGTATGTGCATGAGAATGAGGAGGTTAAAGGGTTGGGCGTGGAGATTGGTTTGAAGTTGATTGAGGATAGTTCGATTATTGGCGCTGCCATTGGCGCGGCGTACTATTCAAGGGATTAAAAGAGGGTACATAGAAATAAAGGATAATCTGGACGAACGATGCACAACACTAGTACAAGTACAAGTACAAGTACAAGTACAAGTAGAAGTAAACAGGAACACAGGCTCTCAGATACACTGGTACC
>JAJMCF010001602.1:0-27004 GCA_030585045.1 Zhuliangozyma parablackwelliae | reverse complement strand
CCCCCCCCCTTCCCTTCCCTTCCTTAATTCGGGTATCCGCCCCATCTTCCATGATCCCGTTTGGTGAGAGAGACACAAAAAAAAAAATTCACACAGTAGCCCGGTTGAAACCTTATCCCCAGTGGAGTGGGTTAGGCAGACGAGAGAGGGGGGGGGAAGGGCATGAAACTATGATATCATGGGTGGGTTGGTTCAGTAACCTTAACTGATGATGTACCTCATCCAATTGTGTTGTCTGTTGTCTCTGATCTGTTGTCTGTTGTCTGTTGTCTGTTGTTGTCTGTTGTCTGTTGTCTCTTTGTATGTGGTAGCTCTCTCCCTTTGCTCAGGCGGGGAGAGGAGAAAAAAAAAAAAAAAAAAAGAGGGGGTGCAGCTTTTTTTACCCAACGGCATTTGTTTATTTTTCCACTGCTTCCCAAATGTCGCAAACACAAAAATGTCGCAAGGAGCCGGAGCCTTGAAGGGGGGGGTGGCCCGGTTGGTTGTGTGTTGTTGTTGTTGCTGTGTGTAGCCAGTCATCGATAAGCTAATTGAGGGGGGTTATGAGAATGAAAAAGAAGGAGAAGACAAGAAGGATGGTGTGTTGGTGAAGATACTGTGCTTGTAGCGATTAGTAAATGATTAGAAAGTGAGACACGGGATAACAAGAGTTGCCGTCCTCGCCAGTAGACACAGACGGGAAGCGAGTGGCAACAGTGGCAGTGGCAAAGGCAACAGTGGCAGCAGCGGCAGCAGTGGCAACAACTGATGGGCAACAGGCCAAGATCTCCAGATTTGGACACCACACAAACGTGATCAAAAAAGTTGCACCCCCCCTCTCTCTCCCACTTCTCTCCCCCCCAAGCGTAGCCAGCAGGAAGATTGGGTCAAGATACAGCGTGACCAGAATGTCGTCATTTTGTTGCCACACACACGACACGACACCAACGACACACGATAACTTTAAGTGGGCATTAAACTTGGAAGAGACCGGCACATAGGCAGAGAAGAGAAGCAGAGACACAAGGCATCACATCATAGAGAGAGAGAGAGAGAGAGAGGCAGCCAGCCAGCCCGCCCTGCTGAGTGGAGCCATAGAAGCAGAAGGAAATGAAGGAAAGAGAAAAAAAAAAAGTTTAATCAAAGGGAAAAAGAAAAAGAAATTTCATTTTCGGCGGTTCGCCTGAATTATTGAGACAATTTCTCCAATTGGGTGAGAAGTTGTGAGAGACAGCTACTCTATTGGATATATAAGCAAGTCACAATCCCCCCCTCTGTACTGTAGGTATAACCACCAAAGTCACCCCCTTTCAACAGTACTCTACCGTAACTGTCCACTGTCCTCTGTCTACTGTCTACTGTCCACAGCACATCTACACAGCCACAGCCCACCACTGCCGCCAGTTATCTTTTTTTTCTTTCTTGCCTTTCCCCAATTGAAGAAAGGCCAATTTTTTTTTTGTTTGGCTTGTTTTCACTTTGTTGACTTGATCATTCCCCCACCACCACCACCACCACCACACAATCTATTCACACAATCTATTCACAATGTCCAACACTATAACCTCACAACAGTCTGCATCCCCCGCTTCAGGGGCTGCGCAGGGCCCCTCTAGGTCCAACTCCACCAAGAAGAAGTTGTCGCTATTTCACTTTGGGTCCAGCGACGACACTTCGATCACCGCCCCACCCCAGCCCTTTAGCCCCATCCACGGCAACACCTCCCCCAAACACTCTATTGTGTCGGCACTATCCGATGAACCACTACCCGCCGCCACCGCCGCCCAGAGATTGCCCTCGGTGGACTCGGAAGACAGCTGTATCTTTGAACGCTCGGTTCAGGATTGTTGTGTGTTTGAGCCAGCATTGAGAAACGACTCTATTGCTCCGTTGAGCAGTGGTGGGAGACGACCACGGTCGTCCACCCACAACTCGTCCATCTCGTTGGCAACCGGCCAGTACCTCAAGACAGAAGACTATATCCCCCCGGCATTGGATGCCACGGCAAGCTTGCTCAATGATAAGGAGACCAATTTGGAGGATGTGGAGATGATTTACTCCAACCGCCGCAGCTCTTCGGTGGTGGCATTGAATGCCGCCCTTGGCAGATCGATCTCAACTTCTTCTAGAAAGAATTCGTTTGCCTCCACTGCCTTTGACCACACAATGTCCTCCTCCACGTCATTGCACCAACAACAACAGCAACAGCAACAGCAACAACAGCAGCAGCAACAGCAACCACTTTCGCCAACGTCGCCTACAAAGTTGCCCCACTCCAAGTCTTCCCTCAGTTTCTACTCCTACGCCGAGATGATCAACAACGAAGACTATCACACTCAGAGAAGACCCAGCTTGCGCAAGGCACACTCCCAGGGCGGGACGTTGCCCAAGAGCTTTATCAAAAACCCCAATTTCAAGCAAAGAACCCCGCAGTCGCAGTTGTCGACCCAGATAAAGTCCTCCTCGCACAAGTTGGCCAGCACCAACAGCAACAGCAACAGCAGCACCAACAGCAACAAGTTTTTGATTTCGCCCGAATCGTCAGACTCGGAAAACGAAGTCACGGCTCAGCCCATGAGATTTAGAAACAAGAGCATTGTGTCCAGCAACTCGGGGTTCGCCCCCAGCTTGGCTTCTGTCCCGGGCCAGAGCGATAATGAGAGTTTGGTGAGCTCGTCGATTGCCGACTGTATCAGACAATCGCAAACCCAGATTGAGTCGAGTTGATTGGGAGCGTAAGAGGTGGAGAGTTGATTGGGAGTGGAGAGTTGATGATGGGAGCTGAAGGGGGAGCCCCCTTGCCAGGGCGCCGGTTTTTAGTTCATGATTGATTACATTTTATTTGGGAGAGATTTTTATGTGCGTCTTCAGCAGTGATAACATTTGTGATGTCCTTTTTTTTTTTTCTGTATACTGAAGGAAAAAATATAAAAAAAAAAAGTTTGAAATGAAATCAGCGCCGTGTAGTTTGCCAAGGATTGGGGCGGGAGGACCAAGTGGAGCCACTCGCGGTCGGGGAGTTGAGGGAAACCCAACCCAATAGTCTAATCTAAAAAAGGGCTACCCTTTCTCCCTCTCTCTCTCTCTCTCTGCTCAACTCCCTCCGTAAGCAAAGAACAATGGGTTCCCCCTCCCGCCCCCTTCCTTTCCTATTGTTCTCTTTGGGGAGAGCGACAAACAAGGGGAAAAAAAAACACTGGCCTCCCCCCCCCCTGACGCCCCATGACCACCCACCACCACATCCTCCTTCTCTTTGCTATTGTCAACTGTTTTGGTTGTGGGAGCAAGTGGAGTAGAGCCACCCGTGTAGGTGTGTGTGTGTATTTCCCTCATTGGGGTACTTGCCGTGCCTATCCGCGCGCACCCTTACTTGATTGGGCTGATTGATGATGATGGTGCTGTGTGCTGAGACTCTGTGTGTCTCTGTAGCCTCTGTAGCCTCTGTAGCCTCTGTAGCATCTGTAGTCTCTGTAGCCTCTCCCATTCAGTGTCGTGTTTTCTGTGTCACAAGACACTGATGTAGCGCAGACGGAAAAAAAAATATTCACACCTCATCTCAATCAGTACTCATCCACCATGATTAGAAAACAAGCCAGAGAACGTCGAGAATACCTCTACCGCAAAGCAGTACAGCTCCAAGAGTCGTCGCTCACGGAAAAGAGACAACAGCTCAAAGCGGCGCTTGCCTCCGGAAAACCCCTCCCGCGCGAAATCGCCGAGGACGCCCAACTACAAAAGGATTTCATCCATGACCAATCGGAACAACTTGAAATCGACGACGAATACAGCGCCACCAGTGGCATCTCCGACCCCAAGGTAATAATCACCACCTCGCGCGACCCCTCGGTGCGCCTCCTCCAGTTTGCCAAGGAGATCAAGCTCATGTTTCCCAACTCGCTCAAGCTCAACCGCGGCAACTACATCATCCCCGACTTGGTCCTGACGTGCTCGCGCGTCCAGATCTCCGACTTGGTCATCTTGCACGAACACCGCGGCGTGCCCACCAGTCTCACCGTGAGCCATTTCCCCCATGGGCCCACGGCGATTTTCACCCTCCACAATGTCAAGCTCCGTCATGACTTGCCCCAGATGGGCAATGTCAGCGAGAGCTATCCGCACTTGATATTCGAGGGGTTTAGCAGTGCGTTGGGCCAGCGGGTGGTTACGGTGTTGAAGCACTTGTTCCCCCCCGGGGTCAAGAAGGATAGCGAGCGCGTGATTACGTTTGTCAATAATGACGACTTTATCAGTGTGCGTCACCACGTCTATGTCAAGACCAAGGATGGGGTCGAGATTAGTGAGGTGGGGCCCCGGTTCGAGATGCGGTTGTATGAGATTAGATTGGGGTTGCCCGACAATAAGGATGCCGATGTCGAGTGGCAGTTGAGAAGGTTTATCCGGACGGCAAATAGAAAAAACTACTTGTAATGAGGTATAAATAATGTAAGTAGTTCCTAATCTACGGTGGTGATCACATAGTGTGGTTCCTGATCACGTGTTTCTGCATCGGTCGTGGTGTTGTTGTGTATTTCTGAAGCGGTCGTGGTGTTGTTGTTGCTGTTGTTGTTGTTGTTGCTGTTGTTGTTGCTGTTGTTGTTGCTGTTGTTCCTGCGATGGGCCTCCGCCGCCTCGGCGGCTTCAAACTCGCGCTCTTCACGCTCCTCCTCCTCCCTCTCCATTCTCCGGCGTCGTCTAAAGTCGTCCACGTTGGTAATCACCCACGAGAGCAAGTTCTCGTCATCAATGGGTCCACCACTACCGCCAAGCGTCGCCACCCGCGCCAACGTCCCCGTGCGCTCCATCGTATTGCTGCGTTGGATGGCATGGGCCTCCTGCGCCTTGTCGCGTCTCCGCATGGTGGCGTCGGGCAACATAATGGCCCGGTCAATGCTATATGGCAACCCCCTATGCCGGCCTCTAATCATCATGGCAATAATCACCAATTTCGACACCGTGTTGAACTCGCCCGAGAGCGAGGCATTGATTGTCGGGTACCCCAACGACATGCCCACCGTGCCATAAGCGCTAATGATTTCAAACAAGATGGAAAACACCGAGAACCGGAAATCCTCACCCTGCAACCGTTTCCCCTCAGCGATACAAATGACAAAGAGGCCAAGAAACACATACCATAAATCGTACGACAACTGGTTCCGCAAGTGCGCCCCGACATAGTTGCTGGTCTTGTTCTCGTCAATGCCGCCGCCGCTTTCGCCCTCGTTGGCATACACCCCCAAACTCTGCTCCTCATACACGTTGGTCCTCCGCACCGTCATGGCAATGGGCAAAACGGAAATGTACATCATGAGCATATAGCTCACCTGCACGGCAGCGTGGAGCCGCGACAAGTCCATAATGGCGAGCCCGGCCGTGCGGGTGCTAAACGCCTGAAAGAGCCCATTCAACACGCGGTACCCGTAGGGGACCCCGTCAAACGCGGCATTCTTCACGTCGAGGATGCAGAAAATCACCAAGTCGAACCCATTCAACACCACAAGGATGAGAAAGAGCCACCAGGTGGGCACGGAGGGGAAGAGCAACGTGAAGCACCGCCGCGGGTGGTCCAACAAGAACCCAAGCGATTCCTTGTACAATGAAAGCGGCCGCGCCGTCTTGAACATGAGCCAAATGACAAAACGGAGAAACACGGGGAATCCAGTGTTGCCAATGACAATCAAGAATGCGCAAAGGATTTGGACAAAGGCATTTTCGTTGAATGAAACCATCGAGTTGGCCGTGAGCGTGAGGCCCAAGTCGTTAAACGACGTCTGGGCCGTGAAAAACCCCCACCACGCGGGCTCAATGGCGGCCAGCTGCAACATCTCGCGGTAGTGCGGCATGCAGTATACCCAGATGGTGAGCATGGCGGCGGAGACAAAGTGGAACCCGAGGTAGTACGCCACAATGATCTTGATAAGAAGCTTCACGGCGCGGTACTCGACCCCGCCCAACTCTTCCTTTTGCTCCTCGGTGAGCTTGATAAATGTCGAGTTTCTCCCCACGGTGGGGTTCCACGAGAGGTAGTTGCCGCTCATGGACCGCGAGAGCGACCCGCCATCCTGGTGGGTGTTGCTGTAGTTGCTGTGTGTGTCGTCGTCGTAGGTGGTGCCGTTGAATTGGGCGGACGAGTCGTTGTTGGACAACCCGGGGGTCTTGATCTTTCGCATATTGATCTTGGCTCGTCTTTGTTTTCTGGTTGCTCTCCTTCCTCTTTTACCCTTGCCGTTGGCGGGTGGTGTGTCTCCATCGGCCACTTTTTCCCCATCAAGCGTGGCGCTTCTCTTTGTAAACTTTACCCCGCCAGTCTCGTCCTTTGACGGTAGTTCCAAGTTTGAATGGGCTCTAGCAACTGGCCTTTCCTCGTCATCAGAATCATGTTCCTCGTCCTCCTCCTCATCTTCATCATCCACGGCGTTTTCGTTATCAGTCACCCCAGTTTCATAATCAGTCACCCCATCCTCATCGTCGGCATCCGTTTCTCCCTCATCTTCAGTCTGCGTCACCTCGGCACGAGTGTTTTCCGAATCAATCGACGCCTCATCATCGTCATCATCATCATCACCATCGTCGTCGTCCGTTCCACTCGTAAACACCGAGGACCGTCTTCGACCCGAGTTGGAAAACGTTTTTTTCAACCTCGACGTCCATGGACTATAATGCTTCTTTGTCTTTGTCTTTGATTGCGATGACGGGTGGAGCCATGTACCCCTCAAGGGGTCCTTAAACTGTATTTGCGGCGCGTGGAGGTTCTTTTTGGTGAAAATCGGGTGGTGGCCCTCGGAGTTTTCAATCTCATTGGGCGGTTTGATCACGAGCACGTCGTCGTCGTCGTTAATGGCCACGCTCGAAGACCGTCTTGTTTTTGAAGGTGAGCCAAGGGTGAGGAATGGGAACCCCCCGCTGTTGCTGCTGACACTGCCCCCGGTCCCGCTCCCGTGTCCACTTCCGTGTCCGCTTTTCTTGCCCTTCTTTTTCGTCTCCTCCTCCTGGTTCTGTTTGCTCTCCTTCATCATGGCTATGGAGCGGTACATTTCCTCAGGGTCTATTGATCGGCGTCTCCTAGGGTGGGGCAAGTTGCCAAACTTGATCTCGGGCGCAGTAGGCGATGGTGACCTGGTTTCGCCCTTCTTTTCCCGGTAGCCGTTGCTACCGCTGCCGTTGGCACCCACGCCTTGGTTTTCCTCATCATCGTCTGATGGCTCGCTATAATGGTCGACATCATTGAGTGTTACCATTTGCTTGTACCGACTCTGGCGTTGATGATTCAATCTCCGCCTCCTTATCGTAAAATCCCAACCCCTGGTTCTTATTTGTATTGGCCTTGGTGGAACTGATTGACTCACCGCTCCTGATCCTCGCTAGCGTGGCCGATCGCCGCATCTTAAAGTCCAACTTGGACTTTTCCTTGATATTGTCAAAGTGGCGTTCGAAATAGTACAACCGCACAAACAACAACGAGCCATGGATGAAAATCGGCGTCGTCACCATCGCTAGTATATACAACATGATCTGCTGGTATAGCGAGATGTTGTTCACATCAATCGTGTTCAACCCGGCCTGGGTCGAGGCCCCGCTGGTGAAGAACAAAATGTCGATATACGGCGCCGATCGCACGGGGTACACCAACACCGAGCCCATAAACACAATCGTCAAGATGTAGAAGTAGTGCACGGCGCGGAAGTTGGGGAGCACCACGCGGGCGTAGGGGTAGATGGAGGACGCTATTCGATGGATGAAATTCCGGGCGTGGCGACCTAGTTCCCAGCTGCCTCGCTGTCGCCAGGCCAGGGGGGATAGCAGTGATACTGTGGACATGGAATATCTATAGTGCCTGGTGGCGTATATGTAAAGGGAGCTGGCAAGCGGTGGTAGGTGGTAGGTGGGGGTTATAGGATGCGGTGGTGTGGACTAGAGGGCATGCGTGTGGCTTTGTCTCTTTTGCTTGCAATAAAAACTTCTATCTGGTAGTGCATCTAGCACAATAATTGTGATGGAATTTGCTTCCCCCCCTGAAGTGATGACTCCCGCCAAGGGGAAAACGGGTTCAGAGAGAGAGGGGGGGGGGGGAAAGAGCATGGTCACGTGGAGGTGTCTGTAGGGGGGCTATGTTTCCCCCCCCCTGGTATGGCTGTTGTATTTTGTTTGAACACAGGCGGCTAGCCAGATTCGGCTCATCTGAAACCCGCGCTCGTATTTGCCCGTGCAGCGCGCATCGGCCATTTGCTCAAGTGCCCCATGCACACTTACACTCTCTCATGTATGCCATTGGCCATCTACACCATCACATTCATAGATCGGGTAGTTCAACCACCCCATGGGGAAGGATGAACTACACGCCATCCAACACTGCTCTTGTCCTAACTTCTGTTCCTCCAATGGAGTTCTAACCAGGACAAGCCCTAATATTTGCACTCGCCACAAAACGGCCTGCAAAATGGGTGACGCTGCTATGGACCTATATATTGTCTATACTCTATACCCTATACCCTATACCCTATGCCTGCCAAACACTTGGTAGCTGAGTATAGTACGACTTCCGAGGGTAGACAAGGCAAAGCAAATCTGACTCTGACTGTGAGCCGCTCATCCTGCAGGCCCGGTGACGTTAGACGCCTCCCCCTCGGAAGTGCGCTTATATACAGGCGCTCATCTTGAAAAATTTTCAAATCACACAAAGGCTTACTCTGCTCTGCTCTGCTCTGCTCTTTGCTTGTATATATGTGTGTCACGTCCCAGTGTGGAAGTATAAATAGTAGTGGCACTCGCCCTGGGTCTTGTTGGTACTGTTTATTTCATTATTTTCTTTTCTTCCTTCTTCCTTCTTTCCTCCTTCTCCTTCTCCTCCTTCTTCTCTCTCTCTCTTCTCAACAAACAGTTCAGATCAACTGCCCCACCACGGTTTCAACATATTCATTCCCCCCCCCCCCCAAACTTTGGTATGTTTTACACCTTGACCGAGCCGGAACTTGGCATTTGTTGAGAGGAGGTGAAGGAGGGTACTCCATCCTTCTTTTTTTGCGCTTCAAAGACGATGTAGTGGGGACAAGGACAAACAACCTCAAAGAGTGACTCCGGCAACCTTTCACAGGTCATCCCTCCAAGTTGTCGCGTGATTCACCCATCTCTTTGTACACGATGGGGTCTCTTCCCATTGCTTTCTTACGCGCGATGAGAACGAAGGAACGAAGAAAAAAAAATCTTCAGTCCATCTACCCCCTCCCCCTGTTGAAGCTCAACTCTTGCTGCAATTGGCTCTGTTGTTCCAATTCATACTAACCCTCTTGTTCAGTTGAAACTACTATTCATTTGCTTTACACCTGCAAGTCACATCTACCCATTCCATTTTACTTTTTCAGACTTTTCTCCCCCAAAAACCTGCAAAAGTAACCCATTGAGTGCTTGCATAAACACATCACATCACATCACATCACACACACATCACACACACATAGACCCCCCTAGTTTTCCTTCAAAAGTTCAACTAGAAACTTCCCCAAGCAAAAAAAATAAACATGGTGGCAAAGTTATCTGTTCCGATTTCCCCACCGATGGAATCCACCGGTGACAGATTGATGACGTTGGAGACCCACGATGGTGTTGCTCTCCAAGGTTACTCCTTCGGGGCCCAAGTGCCTGCTTCCGGTGAAGTTGTTTTCCAAACCGGTATGGTTGGCTACCCCGAGTCCATCACCGACCCCTCTTATGAGGGCCAAATCTTGGTCATCACCTACCCCTTGGTTGGCAACTACGGTGTCCCCGACCGCGAGTTGAAGGACGACGACTATGAGCCCGCGTTGCCAAAGTACTTTGAGTCCAACAGAATCCACATTGCCGGGTTGGTGGTTGCCCACTACACCGAGGAGTACTCGCACTTTTTGGCCAAGTCGTCCTTGGGCAAGTGGTTGCAGGAACAGGGCATTCCTGCCATCTACGGTGTCGACACCAGATCCTTGACCAAGAGGTTGAGAGAAAAGGGTTCTACTTTGGGTAGATTGGCCTTGCAGAAGCAGGGCTTGCACTCGGACGAGATTGTTGCCGCTGTCAGTTCTGGTGACAGCACCAACTGGCACCAATACTTTGAGGTCCCCGAGTTTGACGACCCAAATGTCAAGAACTTGGTTGCCACTGTTTCCATCAAAAAGCCAACCTTGTACGTCCCCAAATCAGGCGCCAGGTTGAACAAGCAAGGTAAGCCAATCAGAATCGTTGCCATTGATGTGGGTATGAAGTACAACCAGATTAGATGCTTTGTCAGACGTGGCGTCGAGCTTTTGGTGGTTCCCTGGGACTACGACTTTACCCAGGAAAAGTACGACGGTTTGTTCATCTCCAACGGTCCAGGTGATCCCGCCGTTATGCATGAAACCGTGGACAGATTGAAAAAGGTTTTGGACGAGGCCAAGACCCCGGTGTTTGGTATCTGTTTGGGTCACCAGTTGATGGCCAGAGCCTCTGGTGCCTCCACCTTGAAATTAAAGTTTGGTAACCGTGGCCACAATATCCCCTGTACCTCCACCATCTCCGGTAGATGCTACATCACGTCTCAGAACCACGGTTATGCCGTTGACACCAACACGTTGACTGCCGGGTGGAAGGAGTTGTTTGTCAATGCCAACGACGGGTCAAACGAAGGTATCTACCACGAAACCAAGCCATTGTTTTCCGTCCAGTTCCACCCAGAGTCCACCCCAGGTCCAAGAGACACTGAGTTTTTGTTTGACGTTTTTATTGACTCGGTTATTGACTTTAACAAGACTGGTGTGTACAAGCAAGTTGCATTCCCCGGCGGCAAGTTGGCCGACAACTTGGCTGCCCACCCCAAGGTTGACGTCAAGAAGGTGTTGGTTTTGGGTTCCGGAGGGTTGTCCATTGGCCAAGCCGGTGAGTTTGACTATTCTGGTTCTCAAGCCATCAAGGCGTTGAAGGAAGAAGGGATCTACACCGTGTTGATCAACCCCAATATTGCCACCATCCAGACGTCCAAGGGTTTGGCCGACAAGGTCTACTTTTTGCCCGTTAACCCTGACTTTGTGAGAAAGGTTATCCAGCACGAGCGCCCGGATGGTATTTACTGTACCTTTGGCGGTCAAACCGCCTTGAGTGTGGGTATTGCCTTGAAGGACGAGTTTGCCTCGATGGGTGTTTCCGTTTTGGGTACGTCCATCGACACCGTCATCACCACCGAAGACAGAGAGTTGTTTGCCAGCGCCATGGCCGAGATTGGCGAAAAGTGTGCCCGGTCCGAAGCGTGCGCCACGGTTGCTGAAGCGGTTGATGCCGCCAACGCCATTGGGTACCCATTGATTGTCAGAGCCGCTTTTGCTTTGGGCGGTTTGGGGTCGGGGTTTGCCGACAATGAGGAGGAATTGGTTGCCTTGTGTAACAAAGCATTTGCCACCTCGCCGCAAGTCTTGGTTGAGAGATCGATGAAGGGGTGGAAGGAAGTCGAGTACGAAGTTGTGCGTGATGCCTTTGACAACTGTATCACCGTGTGTAACATGGAAAACTTTGACCCCTTGGGTATCCACACCGGTGACTCCATTGTCGTTGCTCCATCGCAAACCTTGTCGGACGAGGACTACAACATGTTGAGAACAACCGCCGTCAATGTCATTAGACACTTGGGCGTGGTTGGTGAATGTAACATCCAATACGCCTTGAACCCATTCTCCAAGGAGTACTGCATCATTGAGGTGAATGCGAGATTGTCGCGTTCGTCCGCTTTGGCGTCCAAGGCCACGGGCTACCCATTGGCCTACACCGCCGCCAAGTTGGGTCTCAACATTCCCTTGAACGAGATCAAGAACTCGGTCACCAGGTCCACTTGTGCTTGCTTTGAGCCTTCGTTGGACTACTGTGTGGTCAAGATCCCACGGTGGGACTTGAAAAAGTTTACGCGGGTGTCGGCCTTGTTGTCGTCGTCCATGAAGTCCGTGGGTGAGGTGATGGCCATTGGCAGAACCTTTGAGGAAGCCATCCAAAAGGCCATTAGGTCCGTGGACTACCACAACTTGGGCTTCAACAAGACTGCGGCCTTGATGTCGATTGACATTGACGAGGAGTTGCAAACTCCATCTGACCAGCGTTTGTTTGCCCTTGCCAACGCCTTGACCGACGGCTACTCGGTCGAAAAGGTGTGGAAGTTGACCAACATTGACAAGTGGTTTTTGAACAAGTTGGACGGGTTGATCAAGTTTGGCAACAAGATTGCCTCGTTTGGCCAAAAGGAGGACGTTCCGCGCTCCGTTTTGAGACAGGCCAAGCAGTTGGGCTTTGACGATCGTCAAATTGCCAAGTTTTTGGGCTCCAACGAAATGGCCATCAGAAGATTGAGAAAGGATGCTGGCGTCATCCCCTTTGTCAAGCAGATTGACACGGTTGCCGCCGAGTTCCCCGCCTTTACCAACTACTTGTACGTCACCTACAACGCCGACTCGTCCGACGTGACCTTTGACGACAATGGTATCATTGTGTTGGGGTCCGGTGTGTACAGAATCGGTTCGTCTGTTGAGTTTGACTGGTGTGCCGTTAGAGCCATTAGAACGTTGCGCGAACACAACATCAAAACGGTTATGATCAACTACAACCCCGAAACCGTGTCCACCGATTACGATGAGGCCGACAGGTTATACTTTGAGACCATCAACTTGGAAAGAGTGTTGGATATCTACGACTTGGAGCAGTCCTCCGGTGTCGTCATTTCCATGGGTGGCCAAACCTCAAACAACATTGCCTTGCCCTTGTACAGACAAAACGTCAAGATCTTGGGCACCTCGCCCGAGATGATTGACTCGGCAGAAAATAGGTACAAATTCTCGAGAATGTTGGACAAGATTGGTGTTGACCAGCCGGCGTGGAAGGAGTTGACCTCCATCGACGAGGCCGAGGAGTTTGCTGAAAAGGCCGGCTACCCCGTTTTGGTGCGTCCGTCCTACGTCTTGTCGGGTGCCGCCATGAACACGGTGTACTCCAAGGACGACTTGGCCTCGTACTTGACCCAGGCCGTTGACGTGTCGCCAGACTACCCCGTTGTCATTACCAAGTACATTGAAAACGCCAAGGAGATTGAAATGGATGCCGTGGCCAAGGACGGTAAGATGATTATGCACGTTGTCTCCGAGCACGTTGAGAATGCTGGTGTCCACTCTGGTGATGCTACGTTGATTGTGCCGCCACAAGATTTGGACCCAGAAACCGTTAGAAGAATCGTTGAGGCCACCGCCAAGATCGGTAAGGCATTGGACATTACGGGTCCCTACAATATTCAGTTTATCGCCAAGGACAATGACATCAAGGTGATTGAGTGTAACGTCCGTGCTTCAAGATCGTTCCCATTCATCTCCAAGGTGGTTGGCGTTGACTTGATTGAGATGGCCACCAAGGCCATTATGGACTTGCCCTTCACCCCTTACCCAGGTGAAAGGTTGCCCGACGACTACTGTGCCGTCAAGGTTCCCCAATTCTCATTCTCGAGATTGGCTGGTGCCGACCCCGTGTTGGGGGTGGAGATGGCCTCCACCGGTGAGGTTGCTTGTTTCGGCAGAAACAAGTACGAGGCGTACTTGAAGTCGTTGATCTCCACCGGCTTCAAGTTGCCCAAAAAGAACATTTTGTTCTCCATTGGTTCCTACAAGGAAAAGTTGGAGTTGATTCCGTCCATTGCCAAGTTGAACGACTTGGGGTACAAGATCTTTGCCACCGCGGGCACGGCCGACTTTATCAAGGAGCACAACATCCCTGTCCACTACTTGGAAGTGTTGAGCAAGGACGAGGACCAAAAGTCGGAGTACTCGTTGACCCAGCACTTGGCCAAGAACTTGATTGACTTGTATGTCAACTTGCCCTCTGCCAACCGGTTCCGCCGTCCAGCGTCGTACATGTCCAAGGGTTACGAGTCGCGTCGTATGGCGGTTGACTATGCCATCCCATTGGTGACCAATGTCAAGAATGCCAAGTTGTTGGTGGAGGCCATTGCCAGAAACACGTCGTTGGAGGTTTCCAGCAGAGACGCGCAAACGTCTCACGGCACTGCCTCCTTGCCCGGATTGATCAACATCACTTCGTTTGTCACCTCGTTGGATGACTTTGAACAAACCACCAAGGAATCCTTGGCTGCTGGTTTCACTTTCAACGCATTTTTGCCACACACCGAGGCTGGCGCCGCCATCACCGACTATACCTCGCTTGCCGATGCCATTGACTCTGCCAGTGCCGGCGCATACACCGACTTTGCCATCTCGGTTGCCGCTTCCGAGACCAACGCCCAAAGCGTGAAGGATGCTGCTGAGAATGCCAGCTCGTTGTTTGTTCCATTCAACGACTTTGCCAACTCCAAGATCTCGGCCCTCACCGCCCAGTTCACGTCGTGGCCACAAAGCAAGCCAATCATCACCGATGCCAGAACCACTGACTTGGCGTCCGTCTTGTTGTTGGCGTCGTTGTACAGCAGATCCATCCACATCACCGGCGTGTCGTCGCAAGAGGACTTGGACTTGATCAAGATGGCCAGAAGCAAGCAATTGCCCGTCACTTGTGACGTGCACGTGTTGTCGTTGTTCTTGTCCAGAACCGAGTTGGACTTCCCATTCTTGCCCACCAAAAGGGACCAGGAATACTTGTGGGCCAACTTGGCCGACATTGACTGTTTCTCCATTGGCGTGTTGCCATACTTGGTGGCCAAGGCCAGCGGAGTAAAGATTGTTCCTGGGTTGGGAATCAGCGAGACCCTTCCATTGTTGTTGAGCGCCGTTAGGGGTGGCAAGCTCGCCGTTGCTGACATCACCGCCAAGTTCCACGACAACCCCGTCAAGATCTTTGGCTTCCCCAAGCAGGACGCCCAGGTCGAAATCGACTTGGACAGGTTTGCCCAGGCCAAGCCAACTTACCCTGGTTTTGCCAAATTGAGATTGAGAGGCGTTGTTGAGAGAGTTTCATTCCACGGCGAAACCGTTTGCTTAGACGGCACCGTGTTGGCCACTGGCGCTTTGGGCAAGAACGAAATTGTTCCAAGGTCTAGGTTCTCTTCCGTGTCCATGCCGCAGTCGCCGAAATTGGACCACAAGAGGGTCTCGTTCTCCGACTTGCGCCGCCCTTCGCTTGCCGCCACTCCTGAACCAGCACAAACTGAATTTGAAAAGTACGGTTCCGAGTTGGTGTCCCAGCCAATTGCCGGCTCCTTGGGCGAAATTGCTGCCTTGAGCGACTACATCAGAAAGAACAATACTTTCTTGAGAAACTCGCTCTTGTCGGTGAAGGATATTTCCAGGTCCGACTTGCATTCGTTGTTCACGGTGGCCCAGGAAATGAGGTTGGCGGTTGAGAGACGGGGTGTTTTGGACATTTTGAACGGTAGGGTTTTGGCAACCATGTTTTACGAGCCATCCACCAGAACTTCGACCTCGTTTGACGCTGCTATGCAGAGATTGGGCGGCCGGGTTGTTGCCGTTGACCACGGCTCGTCGTCCGTCAAGAAGGGCGAGAGCTTGCAGGACACTATCAGAACATTGGCCTGCTACGCCGACGCCGTTGTGTTGAGACACCCCTTGGAGGAGTCTGCTGACATTGCCGCCAAGTACTCGCCAGTGCCCATTATCAATGCCGGCAACGGTTCCAAGGAGCACCCAACGCAGGCATTGTTGGACTTGTTCACCATTAGAGAAGAGTTGGGAACTGTGAATGGTATCACCGTCACCTTTATGGGCGACTTGAAGTACGGGAGACCCGTGCACTCGTTGTGCCACTTGTTGCGCCACTACCACGTCAGAGTCCAGTTGGTGGCACCAAAGGAGTTGGCCATCCCCATTGAGATTAGACAGTTTTTGATTGACAACAAGATGTTGATCTCCGAGTCCGAGGTGTTGACCAAGGATATACTCGCCAGGTCCGACGTGTTGTACTGCACCAGAGTGCAGGAGGAGAGGTTTGAGGACAAGGAACAGTACCAGAGATTGAAGGACACTTATATCGTGGACAACAAGATCTTGTCCAACGCCAAGCAACACATGTGTGTCATGCACCCCTTGCCAAGAACAAACGAGATTAGAGAAGAGGTGGACTTTGACCAGAGAGCCGCCTACTTTAGACAAATGAGACATGGGTTGTTTATCAGAATGGCCTTGTTGGCCATGGTCATTGGTGTTGACTTTTAGGGGCAACAACAACAACAACAACAACAACAACAACATTTATATATTGGAACAATGCCCAGACACTTTTTCGGGGGAAAAAACATAGCTGGGTTATTAGTTTACTTGTATAAACTTCTTTTACTTGTATAATAAGTTTTATGAAATTAGTTATTCGTAATAGTCGTCGTCGTCATCCTCGTCGTCGTCATCGTCTGCTTGTTCCTCCACTCCGTACCCGTTGCCATCGGTTGGCGTGGGTGTCTCCCTTGGCTGTGGTCCTCCCGCAAGACGGCGGTACGAGTGGACTTCTGTGTGGACGGGTGTCCCGTAGCTATAAGCTTCGTACTCCAAGGCTTCAGCTGCCGCCTCGGCATAACTCAGCGGCGGAGGAAGCTCGCCGTTCTCCCGCTGCCGCTCTCGTTGCTGCTGAGCCCTTTGTGCCTCCTTCACCACCGCAATAAGCCTGTCGTCCAAATGTTCAAAGTATTCTGCCTTGCTGCTGCCCATGCGCGACGCGGCCACCGCTGACGCCGGCGTGGCCGCCACGACACCAAGAGGTGTACCGTTTTCGCGTCTCCGCTTCCGTCTCGATGCCTTTTCGCGTCTCGAGGGCGGTAGCGGCTTGTCCTTGGCGTGTTTGCAATCGGCACAGCTCTTGACCGCCGCATGCACCGTTTCTTTAACCCTCATCCAGTGGTACCTCTCGCACACTAGCACACACGTCTTGTTGATCCCGAAATGATTTCTCTGGTGCTCCTTGACGCATATCTCCATCTGCCTCCCCGGGTCAGCAACAACCTCTTTCCCTTGAAACATCAACTTCCCTCCCTCTATCGTGTACTTTAACGCCGCCGACCTCAACCGCGACTTTTCCTGTCTGTCGGCTGCCGCCGGGTACTTGCCCGTCTGCAAGTAGTACTTGATCCGGTCGAATCGGTATGCCCCCACCGCGGGGTCGACGTCGTTGGTCAACTCGCGTCCGTAGATAATCGCATCAACCGGGTGTTCGTGGCCCTTCAACACGCCAGCGTTCTTGACCTTGCCCACGCGCTTGAAATTCAACGACTCCCAAAGTTTGCGCGCCGCCACATTGGTCTCAAACACCAAGTTGAACATGGCGTAGCTGTACCCCAACCTCGGGGCCCATTGTATGAAACAATCGGTGAGCGTCCGGCCAATACCTTTCCCTCGAATGCCTGCATTCACTAGAAACTGGGAGGTGCATATGTGGGCCGAGCGGCCGGGGAAGTTGGGCTTAACAAAGAATGTGCCCAAACACTCTTGCTCCCATTGTCGCGTGCCGTGCAAGCTCGGCTCGTCTCCTAGCACCATCACGGCGGCAAAGAAGCCAAACCAGTACCTTTGGAACTCCTCGACGCTTAGTGGCTCAAAGAACGGTAGCGTGTCCCCTCGCTCGATCTCCATGTTGAGCTCGTCGCAGAGAAAGGTGAGGAGGCCTAGGGGTATGTCGTCCATGGAGTGGACGGGGTAGATTGTCGCGGTTGTCTCGCCGTCTTTCAACAACACGGTGTACCCCTCTAGCTCTACTGCATACTCCAGCTCGCCTGGCGGCCGCACCATGTCATCAAACTCTGCCATTGTGTGTGTGTGTGTGGGTGTGTGTGTGTGTTGTTTGGCTACACGTAGAGAATCAAAAACAAAAATAATGTCCATGAGATGAGAAGAATCGCGCTGCCATATGTTGTTGAGTCCTACTGCAAGTCTTTGCCATACATGTACGCGCCCACTAGCCTATCCTCGCCCTTCAACACCGCCACGTGCTTGACGTACCCGATCCGCTCAAACCCTAGCGATTCCCAGATCCGCATGCTTGCCAAGTTTGTCTCGAAAACCAAGTTAAACACCGAGTACACGTACCCCAACTGCGGGGCAAGGACCAAATACTTTCTTCCCAACTCCTTGCCCAACCCCAACCCCCTCTTGTGGTGGTTGACAACAAACCCGGCATTGCAGCAGTGGGAGCATCGGCCCACGTAGTTTGGCTTGACGTAGAAGTAGCCTAGGAACAACTCCTCCCATTGTTCCACCGTGAGCGCCTGAAGCTTTTCGTCGTCGCCGAGCGACTGGTGCTCGCCCTCCACCAAGATTGCCACAAAGTGGGCAAACAAGTACTTGACAAACTCGTCTTTTTCCATGGTCTTGTGGAAGGGGTACGTTCTCCCCTCCTCAATCACATAGTCAAACTCGTGGCGGAGCACGGTCAACAAGTTTGCCGGCACGTCGTGGTGGTTGTGCAATGCAAACAACGTCACTTTGCGAGACGGATCCTTTTCCAACGTAAAGTTGATGTGACCAACTGCTGCTTTGGGGGTAGTCTTGAAGTTGCCATCGGCAAATGGGAGGTCCTTGACCGAGTTGTAAACGTCGTCTGTGGTCATTGCTTTGGGGGGGGGTAGGGGTTGTTGAATCTGGGGGATAGGTATTTATATATTTTTTTTTACGATTCTTTCTTTCGGGAACTTGTACCCGCATAGGCATAGAAGTAAAAGATGGTGATGGGAGGTGATGGAGTAGCAGGAGATACCAATACTACATAGTTAGTGCGCTAGCCCACACGTCTCGATCAAGCACGGGTGGTTGTAATTCATGATCTCGTGTGAAATTACCCAATCTGTGCAGTGCAGCGGGGACGAGCTCTGACAAGAACCAATCGTGTTTGGATCCCCTCCAAGAGCTGAAACACAACCAATCACAGTCGCCGCTGGTCCTTTCATGGGTGTAGGCTCGTGGAGCCAGAAACCTGGAGCCAGCAACCACAAGTTTGTAGCCTTGTTTCCCCCACTTGTTTTGCACAAAGTTGGAGGAAGAAAAAAAGATTACCCGGAAATTCATCCATTTGTTTAGTTTCTCTCGGGCCAAGAAGATTTCGAAATTCCCATCATCACCCATCATCGGCCACTTCCAACCAGCACCCCCACACTACCCAAAACACGCACACACCCACACCGACAACGAGCACACACGCGCCGACTATGTATCATTCAATGGATATAAACGGGGCCGTGCCCGAAAGCATGTACTCCAACGGCTTGCAGGAGTCCCGCAGCGCGTTCAGCACCAACGCCCCTCCTCCCACAATCAGCAAGCGAGACAAAAAGAGGCAAACGATAGCGGCGCGGTTGAACAAGCTAGAGCAGACGTTTCGGCAGGATCGAGATGTGTTCTACCGCAACTCGCTCCACGAGTTGCAGACCAAGTTGGCCACGTTGCAGCAGGGCACCGACGAGGAGTTTTCGAGCCGAAAGATAAAGTTGGAGGAGACCCGAGACTATGAGTTGACCCGGCTTCGACTTTGGGAGGAGTACCAAGTGAAAAGGATCGAGAGCGAGTACAACGAGGACTTGGCCAAGGCCAAGGAGAACCACGACAAGATGATCAAGCTAATAAAGGAGAAATTGTACGACAAGTTGGAGAAGCAAATCAAGCAGTTGAAGGAGGACAAGTTTTTGCTCAACCTCGTCAATGGCAACTCGTGGAACGACTCCCACACGGCCAACTTGCAGGTGGAGGCGGCGCTAGACAGGAGGTCGTTGCGGAAGCGCGAAATGACCCGGTTCACCGCTGGCGAGGCCGACGAGTTGTCGGACGGGGGCGGCGGCAACACCACCCAGGCGTCTCAGAACGGGGGATACACAAGCGCATCTTCCAAGAGGAGACGAATCTACGCCACGAGGTACTCCTCCAACGACGAAATGTCGTCCAGCATGAACACATCAACGAGCAATGTCCCGCACAACCACCGGAGCCACAGCCACGGGGGGAAGAACGGCGGCGGCGGCGGCGGTGAAGTGAGCAGTGGGTACGAGTCGAACCTATCGGACAAGGACTATGATGCGTTGAACAGCTTGATCATGGACAATGAGGATGGGATTGTGAGCTTGGACCTACTAGACAAGGCCACGGCGGTGCACAAGCCGCAAACGAGGGGGTCCCACAAACACTTTATTGGGCCGCAGGGCTTGAAGCCAGAGGAGTTGAATGAGGATTTGATGTTGTTGAGAAATGCCATAGGCAAGAAGGAGTAGTGTAACAATAGTAATAATATCTGACTGTACAATTGAGGGGTGAAATGCCCCCCCTGTTTTGTATTCTGTGCTTTGGGCATCTTTAATTTTTTTCTGGTTTCATTTCTTTTCTTTTTGTTTTCATCCTGCCCCACGAGATCCAGACCAGCATGCCTCCAACACTACTAGCGCTGGCGACAACGCGGCCATTCAGAGGTAAAGCCGGGTACCTACTTTCCATTGCATTCCTTTGCATTTTCTTGTTTACATTCATTTTCAAATACACCGTTTGGGAGTATATACTACCGAATCCCGACCCGTTCTGGCTCCACTACCAAGGCGGCCAGGAAGTCGAGTCCGATAAGCTAAGTTCACAGGAAATCAGTTCACGCATAGACGCGCCATTCCAGCTTGGGTGTGCGGTTCCGAAAACGGGGGAGCCTCGTGCAAGTGCGGCGTTGGTGGTGTTGGCCCGCAACTCGGAGATTGACGATGTGGTGGTGTCCATAAAGTCGATGGAGAGGCACTTCAACCAGTGGTTCAACTACCCGTGGGTGTTTTTGAACGACGAGGAGTTTACCGAGGAGTTTAAGGAGACGGTGGCGAAGCACACGTCGTCTGAAATTGAGTTTGGCACCATTCCTGCCGAGGACTGGAACTTTCCAGGCGATATTGACCGGGTTGAGCTCAGTGAATACATTCATAGCCAAGGCGATAGGGGGATCTTGTACGGCAACCTTGAGTCGTACCACAAGATGTGCCGTTTCTACTCGGGGTTCTTTTACAAGCACGAGTTGGTGGCGAAGCGGGACTGGTACTGGCGAGTCGAGCCTAATGTGGAGTTTTATTGCGACTTGACGTACGACCCGTTTGTGGAGATGGAGCAAAGGGGCAAGAAGTACGGCTTCAATGTCATTATTGGCGAGTTGTACTATACCGTCCCCGGCTTGTTCCGGGAGGCTAGAGCCTACATCAAGCAGCGCGGCATCAAGGTGAAATCGGCGTGGGATTTGTTTGTGTACAAGTCAAAGTGGACCGAGGGAACCAATCAGGATGCCTACGACGGGTTGCACGACCGCCAGGAAATTCTTCAAAGAATTGAGGACCACGTCGTGCTTGAAAAGTGGAAGCTGAAGCGGGGCAAGACCGAGGCGGACTTGGCTGAGTTCAACCAGCGGTTGGTGGATGCGCTCTTTAGCAGGGCCACCGCGTTGCCCCGGTTGCACGAGGATAGGATGGATCGGGAAGACTATGGCTTGAACCACTTTTGGTCCAACTTTGAGATTGCCAGGACCGACTTGTTTGCCTCCAAGGAGTACCAGGATTTCTTTGACTACTTGGACGCCACCGGCGGGTTCTACAAAGAGAGGTGGGGAGACGCCCCCGTGCACTCGTTGGCGTTGGGTATGTTGTTGGACTTGGACGAGATCCACTACTTCCGCGACGTGGGGTACAGGCACAGTGGCTTTGCCCACTGTCCCAAGAACGCCGTGGGCAAGCAGTTGCCACACGAAGGTCTTGAGGTGGGGGTGCTGGGGGTGTACCCTGACAAGCCAACAAAGAATGGGGTCGGGTGTCGGTGCACGTGTCCGCGAGCAATCAAGGACTTTGAGGACTCGGATGCTTCAGGCATCAAGCGGTGGAAGAGAGTCACGGCTGACCACTACCGGCTTGCGCCGCCAATAGATCTAAACTCGTGGGAACGCAAAATTGCCAAGCTTGTAGACAAAGATTTGGCCAGGGGAGGGACATTAGGTGAAGGGACAGTGGCTAAGGATTTATAGAAAACATAGAAGTAGTATGGATGACTCGTATTCCCTCATTGGCTGGAGGTTTAGGTAGCGTTAGGTAGCGGTAGGTAGCGTTGGGTAGCGCCGGGTAGCGTTAGGTAGCGTTGGGTAGCGTTGGGTAGCGTTGGATGTTTGGATGTTGTGTTTATGCTACCATGTGCTACTTTGCCAATAAAAGTTGGATGTCCTGCTAAATGAGGAAAATACAGTTGCTATGCTTGAGCAGGTTCATGCAGTGTTGTTTTTCAGCAGCAGGAAAAGGCGTGACCACTGTTTTCTTCTTTTATTGTCATTTTTTAAAGCGTTGGTATTGAGCAATTCTTTCAGGTTTTCGTTAATTTTTCTTGGGAAACTCTCCACAGCAACAAACAAGTGCTATCTCTATTTTCGAAAAAAGGGGGTCACTATGTAACAAGAAAGTCATTACACGTTGTGCCACATGTGTTTTGCATGGTGCTGATGCCCGCTACTCCAACTGATTGACTTTAAAACTTTAGTTATATTACTAATATACAATATAATACACAGCGAATTGAATGAGATTTAACCACCGAAACCGTACAAGGTTCTACCTTGTCTCTTCAAAGCGTAGACAACGTCCAATGAAGTGACAGTCTTTCTCTTGGCGTGCTCGGTATAGGTGACAGCGTCTCTGATGACGTTTTCCAAGAATTGCTTCAAGACAACTCTGACTTCTTCATAGATCAAAGCCGAGATTCTCTTGACACCACCTCTTCTGGCCAATCTTCTGATAGCTGGCTTGGTGATACCTTGAATGTTGTCTCTCAAGATCTTTCTGTGTCTCTTAGCACCGCCCTTTCCTAAACCTTTTCCGCCTTTTCCTCTGCCTGACATGATTAATTAAATATGTGTATTGGATATGATAAGAAGGAAAGAAAAGAGAAAAAGATCAAACTTGGGGCATTGGCTGTTTTTTATATTCGCTTCAGGAGAGATTGCTTCGTCGTGTCTTTGTGATGGTCGTTTTTTTTCCTCCTCTTCTTTCCTTTAGGCGGTGTGTGTGTTGTGTGTGGTGTGTCGTGCCACTACCGATAAAGCGTCGCGTGCTGAAAAATACACAGAAGTCGCGCAGTTTCCAGAACGCAGAAAAAAGTGGCGTCTTTTCTGCTACCACCTGCTTGACACTTACTCTGCGCGCGCGCCTCACTTCTTTCCCTCCCACTCCCCCACCCCAACCCAACCCAACCACAATGATATATAAACAACCCCATTCCACCATAATATTCATCTTCTTCTTTTCCTTTTTTTTTAGTATCCATTCAAACACATTATACACAATGGCCAGAACCAAGCAAACAGCAAGAAAGTCTACCGGTGGTAAGGCTCCAAGAAAGCAGTTGGCCTCCAAGGCTGCTAGAAAGTCCGCTCCATCTACCGGTGGTGTCAAGAAGCCTCACAGATATAAGCCAGGTACCGTTGCCTTGAGAGAAATCAGAAGATTCCAAAAGTCGACTGAATTGTTGATTAGAAAGTTGCCATTCCAAAGATTGGTTAGAGAAATCGCTCAGGACTTCAAGACCGACTTGAGATTCCAGTCGTCTGCTATTGGTGCTTTGCAAGAAGCCACCGAAGCTTACTTGGTCTCCTTGTTTGAAGACACCAACTTGTGTGCCATCCACGCCAAGAGAGTCACCATCCAAAAGAAGGACATTCAATTGGCCAGAAGATTGAGAGGCGACAGAGTTTAAGGGTGAAGAATATAGTATTCAATTCGTCTTTTGTATATTAGTTAATAAATCAATGTATTAGTATCAGTTTTTTTTTTGTCTTGTTGTGTTATTGTTGTGGTTGTGTTATCGGTGGTGGTCTGTTTTGGTGGTGGAGCTGCTCTGTTGCCGCAGAGTAGCAACCATAAACTCAGGCTTCGAAAATTTCATCCTTCTCCACTGACCCCAACAATGTCACAAGACGTCACGACTTCTGTCTTGCAGCGCGTGGATGAGCTATCTGCCACCCCACTCCCATCGTTGGTACTTGGCTCGTCACTCCTTTTCAAGGGGTTGCTCAGCTCGCCATCCGCGGGCATCCCATCCTCGGGAACCAGCGGGAGCTCATTCAAGTTGAGCCAGACCCTAGCCACCGCCCGGCCAACAAGGGTGTCGTGTTTCCTCTTTGGCGGCGCCAACTTGTTGGGCTCGTGGATCATGTACGACGGCGAGCCCGTCAATGGTGCTGGTTTCAACTTTGCCTGGTCCTCGCTCTACCTCATTGTCAACGGGAGGGACAGCTTGAAAAGCATATTCAGAGCCAGGGTCAGTCCCTTGGCATTGAGCGTCTTGGCCGCCGGCAACGCTATAATCTATGGTCGTCTATTCTTTTATAAAAAGAGTGTCTAGTCATGGTAGTCATACCGTTTTTACATGAATAAAAAAATGCATGTGTGTGTGTGTGTGTGTGTGTGTGCATGTCGTTGTTGTCAATCCCACTGTAGTGGTAGTATACCCTTTTCCTTACAGTGCTGTAGTATCGGGCCATCGTCGTACAATTCAATAAACTGCTGGTCCATCGGCCTTTCCTTTGGAGCGGCAAACTTTCGGTACTCATCAAAGATGATTGTCAATGACCACTGCTGCAATCTTCGAATAACCCCAACCAAGCACCCCGTGCGATGCTTACCTCGGTTGCAGTGGATGAGGATGGGGTGGTTCTCCGGGTTCAACACAATCTTGGCCGCTTCCGTGATCAAGTTGGACGATATCTTGACAAACGGCTCCTTGTTCCCCGACATCCCGAGCTGGAACAACTGGATATCCTCGCGCTCGAGAAACTCTTGCTGCAAGGGCGGATACTCCTCTGGTATAAGACAGAGGATGCTCTTTAGCTTCAACGTTTGCAAAAAGGCAAAGTTGTTGGCCTGGGGGAAACTCAGGCGGTATATCTGGCCCACCACCATGGCGAAATTCTCGGGCGGCGATAATGGCTGCTGCATATTGTCGCGCATCGTGGCTTCAAACTCCTGTTGTAGTTTCCGCTGCTGGTTCATATCGAGTTTGTCGTCAACATCCTCGTCGTACTTTTCTCCTTCTTCTTCTTCAGTGGTTGTGTTTGCGGGGGTCGCTTCGTCCTCCATCCGCAACTGGTCCAACTTGGATCGTATGACTTTGCTATCGCTGTGCACGGCCGACACATCCGCACTGGAGTACCGGGGAGTGATGTCTTGGGTTATCAGAGGGAGCTGCTGCAGCGGCGGCCGAGACGGTACTGGTGTCGCCATGTCTTCGTCCATTTGGAAAGGGTCGTCGGCGAGTTCGGCCATGTAGGTGATTTAAATACAATGAAAAAAAAAAGGGGGAAGGCGGCGAAAGGTTGTAGGAGACGGAAGAAACGGCAGTTGTTGGATGGTGGTTGAGGTAGCTTTCGATGTGAGAAGTTGCTAATGGCTGTAGATGATCGGTGGTGCACGCGTGCGTGTGTGTTGTTGTTGTTGTTGTTGTAGTTTTCTTTGTCGTTCTTTGCAATGTATTGTCCTGTGGTTCTTGTATCTTGACCGTTTCTTCTCTCTCTGAATATTGTCTCGCTTCAAACAAGAATTTTTTTTTTCTTCCGCTCGCCCAACAAATGAGAGGCACAATCTCGCCACCACCAAGAGGTGTTTCGTGTCGTGTCGACAGTGGGCACTAGGACAAGGGAAAAGAGAGAGGGGGGGGAGGGGACAGAGCACACACCGTTCCGCACAGAGGTGTGCTATTCCAGTTAGGATTATGTAGGTGGTATTATTTTGGATTGTTTTTCTCTCGTAAATGCAAGGCTGTAGGTGCAAAATGAACCAACACTAAATATCCAGTTATGAAGCCCTACGGGTGGCCCACAAGCTGAAGATGGTGAGCAAAATACAAGTGCACGTGCATAAACAATCAATAGCACATCTAGCCTCGAGATGCGAACCGCCTTGCAAGATATAGGCGGCTCGACAGAAGGTGAAAAGGTAGCCACACAGTTTCAGCACCACCACCCAGAGGGGGGGGGGGGGGGGGGGGGTGACCTCGTGCATGGACAACACGACAACAACGATAACCAGCCTGTGTTTATGGGGATAGTGCTCTTCCGATGCCAAGTATCAACGGCGATGGTCCATACAAACCCTGCTCGTGGGGGAGAGACGCTTCTCATGGTGTAAAAAAAGGGGTCAACTTGTGGCACCCCCTACACATCATCCCGCAAGCCCACCGCAGTATATGTGAAATTACCTAATCAGACACACCAAAGTGTATCACCCTTTTTTTTTAATGCAACGCTGGGGAATATGGAGCACCCGTTTCATGTAAAAATAGTGCTCAGTCGTTTCGGTTGTTGTTCAACAACCGCAAGATGAATAGAAACAAGTTCAACACGTCGAGGTACAACTGGATGGTGGCAATCACCTCGTCGTCCAAGTGACACGTTTTCATAACATTTTGGGTGTCAATGATGATGTAAACCGAAAACACCCCGGCGCCAATCAAGCAGTAGATATTCTCCACCATTGTCAGCTGCACGGGGAAAAACAATGTGACAAACCCCCACCCGATAAGACCCCAGAGCACCATGGACACGGCGCCCTGCCAGCTGGTGAAGTCGTACTTGGTTTGAAAGGCAAAGGCAGTAAGACCAATGAAAATCACGAGGGTGAGCAACAACGCCTGCACCACCACGCCGCTCTCGACAAACGCACAGGCAACGCCCACCCCATAGGCTTCGCAGATTGTGAACCCGCCAAGGAGAATCAAGTTGACGGGGTACGATCTGGCCTTGATAAAGGCGCCAATCATAAACCCGATGGCGCCCACCATGGACACAATCGTGAGCCAGAAATTGCTGAGCGCCCAGACCTTAAACAGCTCAGAGGACCGGATGGCCAAGCCAACAATGACGGTGGCCATGATCTGCACCGTCAACAACGAGTACACTTTGCGGATAAACAACTGGCGGATGGGGAGTTCACAGCTGGCAACGTCAACCGAGTACTTGAAGTCGTCCGGCACGTTGTCGCCAAATTGCCGCTCCTGGGTGCTCTCACGGGGAGGGTATGCGGGAGGCTCGTAAGGAAGTTGTTCGTGCGACATTGGAGATGTTGGTGGGTGTT
>JAJMCF010001601.1:0-10800 GCA_030585045.1 Zhuliangozyma parablackwelliae | reverse complement strand
TAGTATGCAATGTAGTAGGTGAATGCATAGTACACCATGCCATAAAAGAAATTGGACACGAGAACCATTGCTAGCGACCGCCGCGTGAATAACAACATGGGGATCATGGGCAACTCCGGCACCTTCCACTCCACGAGCACAAAGGTGACCAAGCAAGCCCCTCCCACAACAAACATGGCAATGACCAACGGACTGTTCCAGGCATACATGGAGCCACCGCCACTAATGGGAATCAACAACAACGTCAAGCTCGCAGCACTGAAAAACATCCCTAGGTAGTCAATTTTCATAAACTTTTCCCGTCGGCTCAACACCTCGTTCAAGTTTTTGGACGCTTCTTTGGTGTCGATAAAGTACCACGCCACCGCCATCACCAAAGCAATGAACGGGGTCATCATGTGGTAAAAGTTTCTCCAGCTGTTTTTCTCGATAAACGCCGCCATGATAAAGGGTCCCAAGGCGTTACCCATCCCCACTTGCGAACCAAGTATGCCTTGGTACTTGCCCCTCTGTTTCAACGTGCATATATCGCTCAACATCACCATGCAGAGCGACTGCACGCCGCCACACCCCACCCCGGAGAAGGCCCTAAATATGAAAAACTGTACTCCCGTCTGGGCAAACCCACACGCCAAGTCGGCCATGCCAAGCACCGCGAGCGAACCCAAAAGCATTGATTTGCGGCCGAAAATATCTGCCAACCGGCCAAACAATACCTGGCACACACAGTTGGCCAAGAGCGCCGCCGTGGGGGCCCAGTTGATGGTTGTTTGGGCGTTCAAGTCCTTTCCTATACTAGCAAGGGCGATGGTGACACTGGTCTGGTCGACAAACGAGGCAAAGAGCCCGAACGATAACGCGCAAAGGCAGATTATGAGTTGCTTGGTGGGGAGCACTTTGAAGTGGGCGTCGCCAATCTTATCTTCGAGATGTTTCTCATCAAGGGTCTTTTGGCATTCTGAGTCCGACATTGCATTGGTGGATACATTGGCACCAGCAGAGGGGCAAGGGGAGGGCTAGCTGAGTGGCTTAAGTAAGTTGCAAAAGTGGGAGGGAAAATTTTTCGTCCGGCTCCTTTCTCGGACCCTTCCCGTATCATTTCCGGAAGGAGAGTTTAAAATATGTCAGCAAAAGACCGATCCTAGTTTCCTATTCAGGTGGATGTAGAAAAGGGGAGATATATATAAAGGGGATAAAGGGGGCAAGTTGGAAGCAAGCAAACCCCCCCAAAGAAATAGGGCATGCAGGTGTGAGCGGCACCTATAAGCTTTGTGGGGGGGGGGGGGGCAGGAGGATTGTGAATCTTTAGTTGCGGCCCAACAAATAAATACCGACGATAATTGCCTAAAGAGGCGCATAGTCCGCTTTGTAAATAGTCGCTCAAAAAAACCCGGCACTTTTATCGCTGATCCACACGACTTCGTGGCCAAGATGGTTAAGGCGTGAGACTGTTAATCTCAAGATCGTGAGTTCGACCCTCACCGAGGTCGCAATTGTATTATTTTTTTTTGCTTTCTTTGAAACTCCTCTTTGTATATCTTCCCTGTATCAATGGGCTTCTGAAACAACTTCACCAAATGCTGTAGTATTATCCTATAAGTTTATTTCTTAGCACTCTTTTTTATACCACCTCCGACTAAGGGACCACCCTTTTTGGCTTTTTCGGCCATGGCCTTCTTAGCGGCGGCATCGGCCTTTTGCTTAGCCTTGAAAGCAGCATCCTCTTCGTCGTCTTCATGTTGCTTCTTCTTGGGTGCCTTCAATGGCTTGGCTTTGCCTCCTTGACGTCCAGACATTGAATTATGTTGATCTTGAGTAGGGTTGGTAGATGAGTTGAGTGCACTTTTTTTTTTCTTCTTCTTCTTCTTCTTCTTCTCTCTCTTCCTAGTCTTTGATATGCGCACGACTTGTGCTTGTTCCCCTTTCCCAGCAACATGTTCGAAAGTTTCACCCCATTGACACTCTCCACCTAAACCACCAACAATGGGAATTTTGACGACGCCAGATAAGGAAAAGATCAAACGAGCTATCCCAAAGGCAAACAACAAGATAATTGATGCCACAGCCGCGCGGTTGTACATTGCGTACCCCGACCCCACCAAGTGGGTTTACACTGGCTTGGTTGGTGCCGTGGTGCTAGTAGACGATTTGGTCGGCCATACCTTCTTCTTGAAACTAGTGGACATCATTGGCCACCGCGGTGTGGTATGGGATCAGGAGTTGTATGTCGACTTTGAGTACAACCAGGACCGTAAGTTCTTCCACACATTTGAGATTGAAGAGTGCTTGGCGGGGTTGTTGTTTGAAGACACCAACGACGCCTCGCATTTTTACAAGCGAGTGACCACCCGGCAGAAGCACGCATCGAGTGCCACGGCAAAGAACAAGAATGCGATTGCGCTAAAGGAGCGGGCGGCTCCAAAGGCTCCCCAGGCACCAGGGCCGCGGGGCGAGTTTATGGACGTCAACACGGCCCAGCGACAACGACGCACCAAGGGGGTGTTGTACTACGACGGCGCGCCACCGCCAGAGTGGAGGTCGTTGTATGCCGAGTTGGAAGCGGCGGGGATCACCGAAGATATGATTGCCGAGAATAGGGACTTTATCAAGGACTATATCGCCCAGCAAGGCGGACCCTTGGTTGGGTTGGAGCCGCCCATCCCTAGAAAGTATCAGGTCAAGGTTGAGAAGGAGCCGCCAGTGCGGGTATCGTCGACGGCATCCAAGCAAAAAAAGGCTCCTCCTCCTCCGCCGCCACCACCGCCACTGGGTGCAGAGTCTCAATACTCAACCCTGCAACTAGACCTGTATGACGACACCCGGACCTCACAATCAGTCTCGCCCCCTGCGCCGCCTCCTCCACCTCCTGCTCCTCCTGCTGCACCACCTGCTTCTATACCGCTGTCTCTCCCACCAGCGTATAATTCGCCCACACCGCCACCACCAGAACCCGAAGTAGCTGCGCCGCCGCAGTCCAGATTCAAAGTGCCTCCACTAAATTTCAAAGCGCCGCCAGTGAGAACCACATCGTTGACAGCACCTACTTTGAATGAGAAACCACTACCCGCCTCCCCATCACAGTATCAGCCTCCACAACCGTATCAGCCTCAACAACCGTATCAGCCCCAGCAACAGAATCAACCACGCCAGCCGTATGCGCCCCAGCAGCTGCAGCAGCAGCAAGTTCCGGCTGCGCAACAAGTACATCCAACTACCAAATACGCCATGCCGCCACCGCCACCAGCAAGAGCAAATGGGCCACCTCCTCCACCAAGAGCAAACACGGGTGTGACTGCTGGACCACCACCACCACCTAGAGCCAACAACGGCCCGGCACCACCAGCAAGGACGGGGAGTGTCCATGTTGCTCCACCAGCACCGCCGCCACGAGCAGCAAGAAGCTCAGCAGCTGCGCCTCCGCCTCCGCCACCTCCTAGAGCAAATAGGTTGAATAACCAGGCAACAGGAATGCAGAGTCAGCCCATACCTCCACCAAGACAACAACCTGGCGTTCCCCAACCGCCACCGCCGCCACCTATGTCTCCTCCCCAGACCCAGTACATACCACCAGCTCCGCCTATGCCGCAGCAAAACCAGTACATACCTCCAGCCCCGTCTATGCCTCAGCAAAACCAGTTCGTACCACCGCCACCACCTCCACCGCCAATGCCAAATATGGGCAGTGCTGCTCCACCTCCACCTCCAATGCCAAATATGGGCAGTGCTGCTCCGCCTCCACCTCCTCCGCCAATGCCAGACATTTCCGCTGGCGGTTCCCCCGCCGTATCCACTGGTGATGTAGGGAGAGATGCATTGTTGGCGTCTATTAGAGGCGTTGGTGGTACAGGAGCTTTGAAAAAGGTTGACAAGACTCAATTGGACCGGCCAAGCGTGTTGTTGCTGGAAGCTAAAGGCGAGCCCGTCCAGTCAAGCCAGTCGACGGGAAACCCGTCACCGGGCCAGCCAGCTAGTTTGGCCGATGCGCTTGCGTCCGCTTTGAACAAGAGAAAGAACAAGGTTGCCCAAAGTGACGATGAAGACGATGACGATTGGTAGAGATTGGTGTGCGTATATAGAGGGAAAGCCAAAAAAAAAAAAAGAAAAGAGGATCCCAAAAAAAAAAAAAAACTACAACTCTTTAACCTCATCGATGTCTCGTACAAAGAAAGAATTGAACCGTTTACTCCACTCGTTTGAAGAGGCGACTGCGTTTTGGGTCAAAAACTTTGATGAGAATCAGTTTTCCAAAATCGAGTCGGCAAAAGTGGCCAGCCCTGAAGCTGAATTGCTCAAGCTCGTGCAACTAATCAAGGCGCATACCACCAAGGTGGGAATCATATTCAAGCCGGAGAACTTGAAGAAACTGACGGGTCCAGCATACAACACGTTGGAGAAACTATCTGAATCGATGGTGTTTGTCGTTTCAGTGGCGGCACAATTGGATCCAGCCTCGATCTCCAAGTTGTTATATACTGAAGTCATCCAAAACTTGAGCCGTTTGTTAGAGTCCAACCACTCCTTTGCCCAGGAACTCAAGACGATATTCGCCGATGAAGAAGAAGAAGAAACAGAGGCAGCTGAGGAGGTTGCTGATGCGGAAAAGGGCAACGAAGGCGTGGATGGAAGATTACTTTCTGTGGCAAAGATATGGTCAAATTGCGACGACTTGACGCAGTTATTATCCGATGGCAGTCTTGGTTTGTTGGCGGCAAAAATCACCCAGAGTGTTCTGCTTCTAGATGATGGGTTTGAGGAGTTTGCCGAGTGGACAAAGAACCCGGAGGAAGTGGATGAAGACCCATTTGGATTTAGCGACGACGAATCTGATGACAAAGACACATTTTCCAAGCCACCTACACTGCAAGATACCGATATGGATGAGCTAATAGAGTACTCGCAAACATGGCTCAAGAAAATCGAGTTGATCAAGTTGCTCATTTCATCGCTAAAGAAGTCATTGCCAAAAACAACCAGCGGCGAGTCAATCGATGCAATCTACGCCGCCCAGAGCCAGATTGTCAAACAAGTGGATAGATTTATTGTTGACTTGATGCTTGACAGAACCATTGACGCCGAACTTAAAGAGTTGACCACGGCTATCTCCAAAGAAGCCACGGGGCTCGCCAAACTCGCAGCAACACTCCACAAAGCCAACGATAAGAAATCCAAGTGGTACGAAGCATGGATAAACAAATACACTAGTATGTAACCTCACTCTCACAACTTAGATAGTCATAATCCTAAATACTTTGCATGGTGCTTGGCATGGTCCTCCACAAACGAGCTGATGAAAAAGTACGAGTGGTCATACCCATCAACCAAGCGCAAGTCCACACCTCCCTTGTACCCGGCTTCCTCCGCCGCCTTGACAAAGGCTTCTGGCTTCAACTGGTTTTGGTAAAAATTGTCATTCAACCCCTGGTGGATCAAGATCGGAGGCTGGTTCTCGTGCTTGTAGCCCTTGACCAAATGGGTCGGGTCGTACTTGTACCAGCTCTCCTTATCGTTGTGGCCCAAATAGTTTCCAAAGTTTTTCTCGCCCCATTGGACAACGCTGGGGTTACTGATGGGAGCAAACGCCGACACCGACTTGTACTTGCCCGGGTTGCTTAAGAACCCCACGAGCGCGCCCATGCCGCCCATGGAGTGGCCCGTGATGGAAATGTTGTCAAAGTCAATCTCAGGAATCTCGTGGGCCAACTCGGTGAGCAATTCCTGGTGCACATACGAGTACATGTTGTAATTTTCCTTCCATGGTTCCTGGGTAGCATCGACGTAGAACCCCGCCCCGGTCCCGAAATCCCACGAGTCGTCTTCGCCCTTGATATTGGCTCCCCGTGGCGAGGTATCGGGAAACACAACGGCGAACCCGTACTTGGCGGCAAAGTACTGCAAAAACGACTTTTCCGTGGCGTTATCAGGGGTGCATGTCAACCCGGAAAGGTAGAGCAACACGGGGATGCGTTTCGTCTGTGCTGGTGGGAAAAAGACGTTGACGTTCATCGGCGTCTTTGTGAGTTTGGAATCATGGGTCAACTTGAGCAATTGACCGCCAAACTGGCTGATTTTGGCGTTGGTTTTGAAAGACATGGTTGGTAGTGTCTCTTTTTTTTTTTTTTTTCAAGTTTACTTTTATGAACCAAAAGTTTGATTGCTCCAAATGTATCCCAAAGGGGTAAATAATTGCGACAGATATACACCAAAAAACTGCAAAACTATAAACCACCTCAAAAGCTGGCCTTGCCACGAGGTTCATACGGAAAAAACAACGTCAAGAGCCCAGCAAAGATAAACAATGCACCCGAGACAAATATTGGCGCCGAGGTGGTCAAGTCGGCGTAGATGGCAATGATGGGCGCAAACACCCCCATGATCCGGTTAAACGACGCCGCCAACCCCACCGCCGTGCCTCTGATCCGCGAGTAGAAAATCTCGGGCGTGTAAGCGTACAACACGCCATACATGATGTTTGAAAAAAACGAAAACAAACAGTTCCACGCGAGGTTGGCATTGCTGGTCTTGGCCGTGGTTGAAGCAAAGAGAAACACGCCCGTGAGGATGAGCGAGCCAAATAAGGTGCCCTTGCGCCCGATGCGTAGCTCAACAAGTATACCCGCCACCAATGCCCCGGGAACCCCCAACACCGACACAATCAACGTGTTTCTGTACGTTTCGTGGACACTCAACGGTTGGTTGGCATTGCCTCGGGATTCAAGGTAGTAGGGCAAGAATGCATTGTACAATGGGAACGCAAGACCGATAAGACCCCAAGCGAAAATCACCAACGCCGACGAGATGGCCAACCTTCGTGAGCCAAAACACAGCCGGATGTGCGACATGTTGAACCGCGCCAACTTTTCGTCGAGCAACCGGTTTTTGGGACTGGAAGACTCTGTGTTATATTTCAAGTCAATGTCCTGCAAGTCCTTGACGGTAATGGGACACTCCTTTTTGTTGATTCTGGCAATCTTCTCCAACGTGGCAATGGCACTTTGGTCGTCTCCCCTGCCCAAGTAGTACCGCGGGGATTCAAACACCCGAAAGACAAACCGGGCCACAAACATTAGAAGCGTCATTCCTCCCATTGTGTACAAAAAGTACCGCCACCCCTTGTTGTCTGCCCGGTGGCAAAGACTTGCTGTGGGGTCGTCGTCGTTATCGCTGCAGGAAAAGTTGGCAATCAACCCCCACGACAACAAGTTGGCAATAATCTGGCCAATGGCCCACCACCCGGACATCACCGTGAGCAACCACTGGTGGGACTGGGGCAAGGCTTCGAGAAAGAGGGCCGAGTCTACGGGTAAATTTCCCCCCACGCCAAAGCTCCACAATGCGGCAAAGCACCCCAATGCGGCAAAGTTGGGGGAGGCACCGGCAACAACCGCCCAAATGCCCGTGATTAAAAACGTCAAATTGAACGCCCAGCGACGGCCAATAATGTCGGACGACAATGACCAGAACAATGCGCCAGCCAATAACCCCAAGTTCTGGGCCAACATCAAGTACGGCCCACGGCCCGTAGGCGAGTGTACACCATCGACTTCATTGAGACGTGCAAGGACCAAGCTGGTGGCCACGGGCCAGGCGTTATCGGAAAGCCACCCAAAACCAGCCACGAAAAATAGTCCAGTTTGGTACCGGCCAAACCCAATGGTTTGAATGGCATCGGCAACTAGCCTAGACTTGGCCAAGTATGCTTGGTCTGCGTCGTTTTCATCGTATAGCTCAAATGTGGATGTGGCGGAAGCCTCGCCCTCTGAAACCGAGTCTGTCTTGTGTTCCTCAAGCGTCATTCGTTGAATTGAGTCTCTGTGATGGAAGAACTGTTAAGGGGAGGACTCCTATTGTTATAAACATCCTTGTTTGTCAGCAAGAAGCAAGTGGAATTTTGGGGCACGGCGCAAGGATCTACAGTAGAATCCAATTATACTTGCTATTGTGGAGGAGGGGAACCAAAAAGGAAGCAAAAAAAACGGATAAACGTGTTTGATGCTCTGGAGGAGTAATGAGAGGGCTCTGTAGGAGTAATGAGAGGGCTCTGTAGGAGTAATGAGAGGGCTCTGGAGGAGTAATGAGAGGGCTCTGCCCCTGTGAACCTTTCGGTCTTCCGATTTCACAACCTCTGCAACAAAAATAGCGCCAGCTTCCGCTTTCTCAAAGTTAGCCAGGGTCCGCCAACAAATACCAGCAGTTGATTCATGCAAAGAAGCATCTAATTGTGGACAATCTAATAATTCTACTTAAGCTACCCAAAACACACCGAATGCAGCCAATGCTCCTCCGAGCATCGACCAGTTGATGGTCAACAACCCAGCCCCGCTCATCTTGCTTACATCCTCATCACTATTGGTGGTGCCATTGTCGGTAAAGTTGACCTTGGTTCCCTTCAGGTCCAAACTGCCGTCCCAGCAATACCTCTGGAAACACCCCTTGCACTGGTCAGTTTGCTCAACCCCCTGGCGCTCCTGTTCCCTTCTGATGATGGCACATCCGACACAGGCATTCCATTCAGGGTCGAGGGTCAAGTTTAACCGAGATGCAACTTCGAATCCGTTCTGGATAATGCTGTTCCTCTCCTTGTTGTCATACTTCATCTGGAACGTGGACGTATTTGAAAAGTAGGAAAAGGGCCGGTTGGCCGTGTACACCAACAAGGGCACGTCAAGCAAGCTCGATTGGTTGGTGGTGGTGGATAACGACGACAAGTTGCGGGCATCGCACCCGAAAAACGTGGGTTTGGCCGTGAGGTTCAAGTTGACAAAGGTGTTGTTGTCAGGGACATAGGGGAAATGCGTTCCATTGCCCTGGGCGTCAAACTGTCTCAAGTAGGTCAGGATCACCGAGGCGCCGTTGGGCCACAGCTGTTCGGTGTCGGCCGAGTTGTCGTAGGCAAAGATGACGTCCACGCCGCGCTGGGGCTGCAACAAGGGGTACACGGGGACGTTTTGCAAGTCTTCGCCACCATCCACAAGGAACAAGGTGTCGTTGGCGGCGATTTTGGCGGAAACTCCCACGTCGGTGTCGAAAAACGGGTTGGGCTTGTACACAGCCACGTCGTTCTCGTCCAGTGAAACGTCTTGCAAGATCGAGCTAATGATGGTCTTGATGGCCGACGACAACGAAGTGGTGTTGATCTGCAAGATAAACTGGTTGAATAGAGTCGAGGAGGTGCCCATGATGAACCCGGCATTGTCAAACCCGCCAATACAGGTACCGTTGACGGGCTTGCCGTCCTTGACTTTGGTGCCGAGGTACTTGATCTTGGTGAATTGGTAGAGTGAAGGGTCCCATGACCCCATCTCAAAGGGGTTGAATTCAAACACGGTCGAGTTGCCACTAATCACCATCGTCCCCGGAGTTCTCCCATCGGCAACGACAATGGGGAACGGCATCTCGTGGTTGGTAAACACGTCAACATCTTGCAAAGTGGACCACGTCAATGCCGCGCCACTATCGTTCAACCCGGAAAAGAACTGGTGCGAAAGGGCCCGGCCCCACGTGTCGGTGAAGGACACATCAAACCCGGCGTCTCGCTTGGCGTCCAAGTCGTCGTCAATGCCGCTATAGTAGTCGTATGTCTTGATAAGGTTGATACCCCCATAGTTCATGATGGAATGCGTCAAGTCCCAGATTCCTGACTGGCCATTGACAATGTCTTGCACGGAAGTAAAGTTGTTTAATGCAATGGTGCCCACGAGCCAGTTCCCACCCGAGAGTCCCACCAAGTACGTGGACGCCTGGAGCAATCCGCCGAGCCCGGATTCCCACGCATGGTCGGTCCTATTGTCCAAGGCGGCCAATTGGCCGGCACCATTGAGCATGGCCCGGTACCCACCACCCGAGAAGGCAAGGCCAATCGTGAGCGATCGGTTGGCGCTGCTGATGAACTGATCCGGATCAAAGTCAGTCATGTTTGCATTCTTCAAGAATGCAGCGAGGTTCTGCGATGTCACGGCGTTTCTCCCCTCGAGCCAGCTGGATTCTTCGTCAGAGAGCGAGTTGGCGATTCTCACCAAGTTTGTGTCCGCAGGACACTCTATTGGCCCCGGGGCATACGAGTCGGTGGGCGACCATGCATTGACGGCGTGGGGGAGAAGAAGAACAAGCAAGGAGCCGATCAACTTCATTTGTGTGTGGCTAGTCTATTGTTTATGAAGGTTGCCAAAGTGAGGAGAGAATGGGACTATTTTTCTCGACTATAGTTTTTTTTCTGTGGTTAAATATAAAACAAACGGGTGTCACGGAAGCCAATCCGGGCTGTGGGTTTGCTATGCCGAAAGGGCAGAGTTTGAGCAGAGTTTGATCAGAGTTTGAGCAGAGTATGTATTCAACCCGTGGCACAGCATCGGTCAAGAACAAAGGGTCAGTGACAAGAAAAAAAAACAGCCCATCATCGAGAACATCGATCTCCTGAGGAGTTGGAATAGCCCCGGTGCATCGTGTAACTCCCCCCTTCCCCCCTTCTTCCCCCCTTCTGTTGCCTCCTATTCCGTTCATCATCAGCCTCGAATGCCAAAGCGCCAACCTGAAATTTCTCTGCTGATTGGGTGAATGGGCCGGTTGGTTATTTCCGCCGGCTTTTGTTTTGTTTTGTTTCCGTTGTCTCTGCTGCGCCCATAACGACGTCATTGTGCATTGTGTCGGCCCCGAACCAGTGCCGCTGATGTGGAATACAGCAAACGCTGCTCTTGTTGCTGGCGATACATTCAACCGGTATGGAAAGGGAAACAAATGGTAAGAGAACCATTTACGTGGGCGGTACATTGTTTTTGTATACGAGGGGAGATAAGGGGGGGGGGG
>JAJMCF010001600.1:7818-34564 GCA_030585045.1 Zhuliangozyma parablackwelliae | reverse complement strand
GCTTGCATGTTTGGAGTTGGAAGTTGTTCAATCACCAAATCCATCGAGCCCCAAATGGCGTTCAAATTCTTTTGATAAGTCTCTTTCTCTTTCATCATGCAGGCAATCCTCCACTCTCTTACGTCTAAAAGGTCAGCCAAAAGCTCCAGCTGCTCCTTCTTTTCTTTACTGTCTTGTTCTGTTGATGTTGCCTCTGACAACACTTTTTTCAACGCCTCTCGTAGGGTGGGCTCTCCGTCCGTGTCCGGGCCTTTGGAATGGTTGATTATTGCTGTGGCACATTCTTGGATCTGACCTTCCGTCAAGATGAATGCCGTTGACGACATTGCTGGTTGTTTGTTGTGTGTGCGTGTGTGTGATTTGTATGCGTGTGAGTGATTTGTATGTGTGTGTGTGATTTGTATGCGTGTGAGTGATTTGTATGTGTGTGAGTGATTTGTATGTGTGTGAGTGATTTGTATGTGTGTGTGTGTGTGTGTGTGATTTGTTGTCTGCGCGTTGGCTGCCTTTTATAGTAAATAGTTTCTGCCATGTAGACAGAAAGAAAAGAGGGGGAATGGATAGCTAATAAACACAGGGGCGAGCTACAGTCCTGTTGTCCATCTTCCACCTTCCCCTTTTCACTCTCCACCCCCTTCTCACCTCTCCCCCTCAGCTGTCTCCCATGATGCTGCAGAATAATAAAGAAACGATCTTGCTGCTGGTTTATATGCAGTGCAATTTAAATGCTGCACTATGGCACAGACGAAATGACCCACACACGCACACGAACCAAAACATTCTACGCCTTTTTTTTCTTTTGTTTCTTGATACACAAATTTGGCGACACACAACAATCTGGCGACGCATCCATTCTGATGCATCATGCCCCTACCAACAATAGAACACTTCCAGGTATTGGGACTAACGCCGCTGGCGACGGCAGAAGATATCAGAAAAGCATATAGGAAGTTGTCGCTAAAGTACCATCCCGACAAGACAGACCTCGAGGAACACCACGGAATGTTTATCAAGATCAAAGAGGCGTATGATTTGCTCAAAGACGGCAACGTGAAGGTGGTGGGCTCAGACACCTACCCAGCGGGGGCAAACACCAGAAACGCGTATGCCAACTTCCACTCTGCATCATTCAAAGGAACCCCCCACACTCACATGCACACGACCGGTTCGTTTCCTGGCAGCTTCACGCCGCCCCAACCGCCCCAGCCACCTCCACGACACAGCGCAGGGTTTTCGTACTACCAGTTCCACCAACGGTCGCAAGAACAGCATAGACGCGAGCGAGAGGAGTACGCGGCTCAGCAGGAAAGGTTGAAGCGTGAATTGTATGAACGAATGAAAGCGGAGGAGGAACTCCGAAAGCGCGATCGCAGACAACAACAACAACAACAGCAACAACAGCAACAACAGCAACAACAGCAACAACAGCAACAACAGCAACAACAGCAACAACAACAGCAACAACAGCAACAACAGCAACAACAACAACAGCAACAACAGCAACAACAACAGCAACAACAACAGCAACAACAGCAACAACAGCAACAACAGCAGGAAGATATCGAGAGGAGGAGGAGGCAGGAATACGAAAGAATGGCCCAAGAGGCGTCTGAGGCTAGATTATCACGGGAGCAAGTTGGTGAGAGTCTGCGTGACTCGCAAATGAAGGCAAATGCGGCCGACAGTACGTTCGACCAATTGGCAGATATCACCAATAGTACACAGTTCACCGAGGAGTACCAACAGGCCAAAAAAGCCAAAGTTAGACAAGTGGGACAGGATGCCGTGGCACAAGAGCACCTCAGGGCATCGCTTGGAGTGGATGATGCAGTAGAAAGCGTGTACCGCGAAACGAGGCAGAGTTCCAAAGCTCGCGCGGGATTGAGAGGAAGTGGAAGAACGTACGAAAGACCTGGCGGCCGCTCAGGAGACTCAGACGACCCTATAGTATTGGAAGACGAGATAGTCAGTCTACTGAATGAGGAGCTGCCAGGAGAGCTTCTGGGTAATGATGACGATGAGGAAGAGGAAAGTGAGAATGAAAATTCGTTTATGCACGTGCCAAGTGAAGCAGACGTTGACCACTCTTTGGATAACGAAGGCGAGGCGCGTTTCGATGAGGAACTGCCGGAGGAAATCATCCTATCTAGCAGTGAAGGAGCATCCTCGGAATACGCCACCGATGACGGTGCCAGTGCTGCTGCCAGTGGTGCTACTGCCAGTGGTGCTACTGCCGATGTTGCATATGACCCAGAACAGTCGCACGTTTCTCTGAGTTCAAGCAAGGCTGAAAGGCTAGAGGAGTTTTTTGAATCAACGGTCCCCAAACCGCCGCTTTCGCCCAAGCGGAGACCCCAACACCCACACACAAGAAGCAGGCAAAAAGCCCCCGGTACCGAACCCCCGACGTCGCCTTTGGCATTTTCAAAGAGCCGGCATCACTCGACGTCCCCAAACAAAAGGTCGAGGGTCTCGTTCAAGGTAGAAGACTTGCGGCGAGGTTTGGGCACTGGTCTTGACGACGTTGACCTATCCGATATGCACGACAGCCTCCCTCACGACAAGACAAGCAACAATCGCATGTCCCACAGCGCCAAAAAGAGGCACTTTGAGTACTCTGATGGAACGTCCCAGGCAGAAACCTTGTCTACTCCTTTGAACAAGAATACAATCCGAGGACACACTCCAACCGAAAAGGTGCTCTCGGTCTTGGACTTGCACGCCCACCCCAAGATCCACTCGTTCACGGCACCCAGTCCACCGCAGGTGGTGTTGGACCCATCAATCAGCCAGCGAGGCTGGCAGAAATACGTCACCTCGATGAAAGAGTACCAGGTGGCGTTTCTCAACTACAAGAAACTCATTGTCCAGTACCAGCACGAGAGAACGCAAAAGGATTGTGAATACTTTAACGAGGTGAACTCGACGACGGCAAATATGGACACGTACACAAAGTGCTTGCAACGTGACCATGAGGTGATTTCCGAGCTCAGCGAGGCGCTACGAGTGTTTAACAATGCAATCAATATGTATAAACAAAACTGTGACTGGATGCGGATTGCTAAGCTGGCCGATCCCAGCTGGGTTGTGTGAGTTGTGTGAGTCTCTGGGTTTTGTGTGTGAGCTATACGTATGTGTGTGTGTGTATGTAAGAGTGTATTTATGTATATGTGTGTATGTGTGCGTGTCTATTTATAAACGTGGGAGCTTTCGGTAGCGCACACCCTGGTGGACTCGTCGCACGCGTCAAAAGTTTTCTTGTGCTGTTGTCCTTTTTCTTGTATTGCTCACATTTGCAACACTCCACCACCTCCCTACCCAACCCAACCCACAAAGCATGAACAGGAACCGTCAGTTGTTGTTGTTCTTGGGAGTGGTATTCCACTTCTTCTACTTGTGGTCCATTTTTGACATCTACTTTGTGCTGCCGTTGGTGCATGGTATGGACCACCACATTTCCACCATACACCCTCCAGCAAAGAGGTTGTTTCTCATCGTGGGCGACGGACTTCGAGCCGACAAGACGTTTCAAAAGTTGACGCACCCGCGCACCGGCGAGCACAAGTACTTGGCTCCGTACTTGCGGTCCCTCGTGTTGAACGAGGGCACCTGGGGGATATCAAAAACCCGCATGCCCACGGAGTCGCGGCCCGGCCACGTTGCCATGATTGCTGGCTTTTACGAGGATGTATCGGCCGTGACAAAGGGGTGGAAAGAGAACCCCGTTGACTTTGACTCCTTCTTCAACCAGTCAAAACACACCTACTCGTTTGGCTCTCCAGACATCTTGCCCATGTTTGCCTACAGCGAAGGGGTGGTTCCCGGCAGGATTGACGTGTGCATGTACGGACACGAGTTTGAGGACTTTACGCAGAGCTCCATCGAATTGGACTCATTTGTGTTTAAGCACTTTGACGAGTTGATGCACAACTCGACGGTGAACGCCACGTTACACGAAGAGCTACATCAGGATGGCAATGTCTTTTTCTTGCACTTGTTGGGCCCCGACACGGCGGGCCACGCGTACCGGCCGTACTCTGCCGAGTACTACGACAACATCGAGTACATTGATGAGAAGTTGTCGCAGTTGATCCCCAGGATCAACGAGTTTTTCGGTGACGACAAGACGGCCTTTGTATTTACTGCTGACCACGGCATGTCAGACTTTGGGTCACATGGCGATGGCCATCCCGACAACACCAGGACGCCCTTGATTGCCTGGGGCGCGGGTGTGAACAAGCCAAAATTGTTGAGCCAGATTCCCGACTTGCAGCAGCAATTTGCCAAGCAAGACCCCGCCGCGTCTGGCTTTGAACCCTCGTACTTTGACACCTGGGAGTTTGACCACCTTGTGCGGAACGACGTTAACCAGGCGGACATTGCTTCTCTTATGGCATACCTCATTGGCGCCAACTACCCCGCCAACTCGGTGGGCGAGCTTCCGCTCGCATACTTGGACGCCGAGGAGTCAACAAAGGTCAATGCGCTATACGCAAACGCGTTGGCAATAGTCGAGCAGTACTTTGTCAAGGAAAAGGAGGTTTACCTCCACCAGTTCAAGTTCAAGCCCTACCGCCCGTTTGAGGAAAGGTCCATTGATGCTTATAGGCGCGAAATTGAAGCGTTGATTGCGTCGTTGTCGGCTGGTCTTGATGAGGTCACCATGACCGCTAACGAGATCAAAGCCATTGCGTTGACTGAGGAGTTGATGAAAACGGCCTTGGACGGGTTGACGTACTTGCAAACGTACAACTGGTTGCTACTCAGGTCAATCGTGACGCTTGGGTTTTTTGGCTGGATTGTGTATTCCTTCAACATTTTCTTGAAGCTATTTGCATTGACGGAAAAAGACTTGGAGTACACGCCACCGTTGTCGGTGCCGCTCGTGGGGGTATTTGGGGCAGTGGCGGCGTTCATCAACTACCTCTTGTTTTACCAGGCGTCGCCCTTCAACTACTATATGTATGCGGCGTTCCCCTTGTACTTTTGGTACCAGATCATAAGCGAGAGGCAGTACTTGTTCAAAGGGGTCGAGAGGTTTACTTACGGCATATCCAACACCACCCGGTGCTTGATTGTGTTTTCATTCATTGCCATGTACGAAGGTATAGCGTACGGTTTTTTCGAGAGGTTTGTGTTTTCGGTCATTCTTGTCATCATTGGCATGTACCCCTTCTTTGTCGGGAGCTCGCACAAAATCTCAGGATTGATGAAGGTACTCTGGTTCGTCAGTTGTCTCCTCATGTGCACGTTTACCAACTTGGACCCGGTGAAGGTGGAGAACTTGTTCTTGATCAATGTTGGAACCATTCTCGCCACCGTTGTCAGCTTGGCAGGCGCCAGCCATGTGTTTAAGCGCGCCACTGGATCGGTGCAGAAAAGTCTTGTTGTGGCGCAGATTTTGGCCATTCCCTTTATGTCCTACGCGACCAATGTGTCGGTGTTGTCGTTGCAGGCAAGGGAGGGGTTGCCGTTGTATTCCCAGGTGTTGGGGTGGGCCACGTTCATCGTGTCGTTGGTTGTGTTGCCGGGTTTGCACGCCGTTTATCCGTCCAAGGACTACCAATTAAGATTGTTGATTATTTTCGTGGCGTTTGTGCCCACATTCATCATCCTAACGATTTCGTTTGAGTTGTTGTTCTACACGGGTTTCTCGTTGATTTTGCTCCAGTGGCTCTCGATCGAGGAGCTCGTCAAGTTTAGCCACAAGGAAATTGAGGAGACACAAAAGACAACGGGTGGGTTGCCCAAGGGGTACTGGTTGCAAGTGATTCGCATTTCCATCATTGGGTTTTTCTTTTTGCAGTTGGCCTTTTTTGGCACCGGCAACATTGCGTCGATTTCCTCATTCTCGCTCGACTCCGTGTACCGGTTGATCCCCGTCTTTGACCCCTTCTCAATGGCCGCGTTGTTGGTGGTGAAGTTGCTCATTCCGTACGTGCTATTGTCCACGTGCTTGGGTATTATGAACCACCAGTTGGAGATTAGGAAATTCACAATCTCCACGTTGATTATCTCCACCAGCGATTTCCTTTCGCTCAACTTTTTCTTCTTAGTAAGGACCGAGGGGTCGTGGCTAGATATTGGTGTTTCCATCTCAAACTACTGCGTTGCCATTCTTTCGTCCTTGTTCATGTTGATCTTGGAGTTGGTCAGTTTGGTTGTGCTTGGTGGCGTGGAATATGAGAATGAAACGCCGTTATCTTATGAGCCAATAAGTCAGCGAGTTCGAAACAGACGGGATAAGCAAGAGTAGTCAAAATAACAGTAGAATATATATATATAAGTACATGTTTGGATAGTTTGCCTGATGGCCTGGTGGTGCAACCAAAGAAAAAACAAAATGAGTCAGTGAGGACCTGTTTTGAAAATTTTTCTACCTGCTCTCTCTGCACATCACCCATAAACCATGAGCGTGGGCACCAAGAGACATGTGTTGATGATTGACAACTACGATTCCTTTACTTGGAATCTTTACCAGTACTTGCACCAGTCGCCACGCTGCGGCAAGGTTGACGTCTTTAGAAACGACAAGATTGACATCGCCGCCATTGAAGCAATAAAGCCCGATATCATTTTCATTTCCCCCGGGCCAGGCCACCCATTAACCGACTCGGGCATCTCCTCCGACGTTATTCGGCATTTCAAGGGGAAGCTACCCATTTTTGGAGTTTGCATGGGCCAGGAGTGCATTTTCGATGTGTTTGGCGGCGAAGTGTCGTATGCCGGCGAAATTGTCCACGGCAAAACAACAACCATAACGCACGACGGCAAGGGAATGTTTGAGGACGTTCCGCAGTCGGTGGCTGTTACCAGGTACCACTCGCTTGCGGGGCTGCAAAAGACGTTGCCAGAGTGTTTACAAGTCACCGCCGTTACCGAGACCCGCCCCGAGGTTATTATGGGAGTAAGGCACAAGACGTACACCATCGAAGGGGTGCAGTTTCACCCTGAATCCATCTTGACCGAGTCCGGGCAACTAATGGTGGACAACCTCTTGAATGTCTACGGAGGAACATGGGACGAGAACGACGCCATCAAAAAGGGCACCAAACTCACCAAGAAGGAAAACATCTTGACGACGATTTACAACCAGAGAAAGCAGGATTACCAGAGAATTGCCGGCTTGCCAGGCAAGTCCTTTGAGCAACTAGAAACCGATTTGTCGCTCGACGTTGCCCCGCCCTTGATCAACTTTTACGAGCGTTTGAAGCGGACGCAGGATTTGAAGCAGACAATCATCTTGTCTGAATTCAAGCGCGCGTCGCCCTCCAAGGGCGACATCAACATAAAGGCGCACCCGGGCACACAGGCGTTGACTTATGCCGAAAACGGGTGCTCGACAATCTCGGTCTTGACCGAGCCTACCTGGTTCAAGGGCTCGTTGGACGACTTGGCGTTGATTCGTAAAGTGATTGACAAGCCCACGCACAAGGGGTACCAGAGACCAGCGGTTTTGCGAAAGGAGTTTATCTTTAGCAAGTACCAGGTTTTGGAGGCAAGATTGGCTGGGGCAGACACTGTGTTGCTCATTGTGAAGATGTTGGACAACCCGGCGCTCTTGCAGGAGTTGTATGCGTACTCACTAGACTTGGGCATGGTGCCGCTCGTGGAGGTAAACGATGCGCCTGAATTGAGACACGCATTGGCATTGACGTACAAGGGCAGTAGCAAGGAACCGTTGGTTATAGGCGTCAACAACCGCAACTTGACCACCTTTGATGTGGACTTGAACACCACCAGCTCGTTGGTGGACCAGGCCAAAAATAGCACGAGGCAAGGCGACGTGTTGGTTTTGGCCTTGAGTGGTATAACCTCGGTGACCGACGTGAAAAAGTACAAGTACGAGGACAATGTTGACGGGTTTCTTATTGGCGAGTCCTTGATGAGAGCGGAGGAGCGGGGCGAGGCTGGAGAGTTTTTGCACCAGTTGTGCACCTGCTGAGGGGTGGTTGTGAATAGAAGAAAAAAAGTAGAACAAAACCAAAGTGAAAAGAGAAAAAAAAGCACCCACTCTCGACGCGTCTACCATAATACCAACACCAACACCAACACACACACGCACATACACCATGGAAGCATCTAACACAAGGGTTGACTCAACTTTGTTGCAAGCTAATCAAGGAAAGGTTGTGCGCTTTATTGGAAAATGCGAATCCTACGACAATGGGTCTCAAACGGGGACGATCATCGCCACCGGTCCCATCAGGTTGGAGTTGCCAGAAAACCTCCAGTTGGAAATCAGCAAGATATACGAGGTGATTGGCAGAATAAACTCAAACGACGTCAAGGTGCAAGTGTACTCGGTCATTGAAATGTCTGACAATTTGAACTTGGACATTGCCCAGAAATTGGCCCACTATATACAAAAGGTTCCCGAATTGTATGCTGAATAATGAGTTGAGCAAGTAGTATATACCCATCTAAGCGTCTATAAACTTTTCAAGTCGTTGGCCAAATCAACAAATCTCTGCTCTCCGCCAATGGCGTACAAACTGCCTGCCGGGGCTAACCAGCCAGGCACCTGCTCAAAAGCAACTTTCGCGTATTTGAGATTGCCATAAGCAATGGCCAACCGGTAAGCAGCTTCGCTGTTGGACTCGACAATTTGGTCGCCCAACTTGTTCATAAACCCCACAAGAACGCTGGCCGGTCTGGGGTTGCTCTTCATCCCGCTTGTTTGCAAGTAATACGCCGACAAGTTGTAAATAAACGTCGCCAACGCCGTGATGGTATTGCCGTACAATTTGGCCAGCGGCAGGGTTTTCGTCACCGCCCCGTCAAGCTTTTGCAACAAGTCTTGGAAGTGCTCATTAAACTCGTAAAGCTTGCCGTCGTCGCTCGGGTCAATGTACAATTGTACAAACAAGATGCTTCCCACCAAGTTGTTCAAGCACTTTAGCAACATCATCAACAAGGCGGTGTTGGCAGGGTCGACATGGTCAAACCCAATGGTAAGCATATTAAGCACGGCTCCAGCGGCCTCGGTCGATGTCAATACGTCGGCAGCAGTGACTTTGGGAATGCTCACTCTCAACAAATCGTACCCAATCAATTTGCTAGACGCGCTCCACTTTTTGACAATATGTGGAGAGTGCTGGCAAACCACCTCCAAGGCATGCTTGGATGTCAACAGAGCCAAGTAGCTATCAATTGCCGATACCTGGGTTGACGAAAGTTGCACCGATGCCTCTTGCGATTGGTTTAGCTTGTTCAAACCGTTGATCAACACCTCTTTTTTGTACTCGGTGTAAAGAATGTACTTCTTTTCGGGGATAACCTTTAGCTCGGCATCCTTTTGGTGTTGTCTGGTATAGGCATCCGAGTACGGGTCAACCACCCGTTCTTGCTCGGTGCCCTTTTCTTGTATGCTCACGCCAGCGGTGTTTTTCTCCAAAAACTCAACCACGTCTTGGGTGTACGACGCAGGCAAGTCGTTGTCCGCCAAAAACTTTTCGGCAACAATGTAGGGGTTGTCGGTGGCATTGTACGGCAACTTCAAGGGCGGTTGGCCCTCTTTGATATCCACGTCAAATACAAAGTCGTACTCCTTCCCGTTAAACGTTTTCGTTTTGCCTGATCCAGACGATCCAACAACGTCTCCAATCTTGTGCCACTCGCCCCCTGACCATTGGTGCGCCTCCACCGTCCCCTCGTGATTCTTCACCATTATTGTGGACCCTTCCTGCTTTCCTGGACGCTGCAATGCCTCATACCCAGGAATGTCTGTCCTTTTCAAGTTGTCCAAGGACTGCTCGGCAATCGCCGAGGACTCCACTGCTTGTTGGAGCTCGGACAACTGGTCGGCCGGGGCAACGCGGCTGGGGTCATTGGTAAACACTCTAATTGCATTGTCCGAGCCGCCAACGGCAAAGTCGCCGTTTTCAAAGGCGGCAACACACCAAACAGAAATGCACGGCAAAGTGATTACCTGCAAAATCTTGCCGCTAGCGTCCCAAATCCTCACGGTTCTGTCTTCCCCAGTGGAAACAATGTTGCCATTGGCCAATAATGCCAAGTCGTACACAAACGAGTCGTGGCCCACAAATGTGCTTACGTTCTCCCCACTTGCCATGTCCCACATCTTGATGGTCCCGTCATTGGAGCATGACAAAAAGTGCGTGCCCGCAGGCAACACAAGCAACCCTCTAACAACGTCCAGGTGTCCCTTGTATTGCTTGATTTCGTGCTTTCCCTGCCACAACCGAATGGTCTTGTCGGCGGAGCAGGTCAAGTACCGGTCTTTAGCAACGACTTTGCAGTCCCACACCGAGCTTTCATGGCCATCCAAATCATACTTGACACTGAAATCAGCAAGGTCCCACACCTTTGCGGTGCCGTCCCACGAGCTTGAGATAAGCTCACCGTGCGAATGGTCCATGGCACAAACGTTTCCTTGGTGGCCAATCAACTGGTACTTTCCTTCGTGGTCCGTTGTGTGCAGCTCGCTGAGGTAGATCATGGCGTCCTGACCCCCGCTGGCAATCATATCTTCTTCTTCTTCTCCCTCGTCCGCGAAGGGTATGTACGCTACCGAATTGATAAAGCTTTTTGTGGGCGACGTGAAGACAATGGTGGAGTTTGATTGGGAAACATTAATGTCTTGCCACACCCTGGTTGTCGAATCTCTCAGCACCGATACCAATTCGCCGTTGCGCAGTGACACTGACAATGCCTTGACATCTTGTTCATGGCCCGATAGGGTGGCACTGAGTCTGTACGGCATGGTTGTGTGGTTGGAGACAAGGTGGGTTATGGTGGGTTCTTAAGTGGGTTCTTAAGTGGGTTCTTAGGTGGCGACATTTCCAAGTTTTTTATCTGGAGTCCGAGAGAGTGTGTGTGTGTATGTGTGCAGTCACGTGTGAACCTGAGAAATTACCCATAACTCGACATCTGTTGCACGTCCAGTCTCGTTTCCGTCTTTTTCGGCTAATGCCTTTTGGGGTACTTACGTGGGTGAAACCTATCCACAAGCTGTATCAATAGACTTGATTAGGCCTCTGGTAGCGCCAGCCACTGCAACTCAACGTATCTCACATGCACTAAATAAAGATGGAGGGGGGAACGGGAAAGGATTAGAGTAAGGAGGAAGCGCTTCTGATGCACTACCGCGTGAGGGTACACCAGTGACCAAAGTGGTATAATAGGCACCGTTTCCATCACAATTGATGGTCCTTGGCCCTTAGCTCGACAAATCACATGACTGTTTCTGCGGTCCTCCTCGTTCTGTTTTTTTGATTTTTTTCTTTCTTTCTTTTCCCCCGTTGTGTGTCCCCCTTTTCTTTCTCCTCCCTCACTTGTGAATCTTTCCCAACAACAGGCACTTCTTGACTTATCATCATGGTTTTGACCCATTCTGTTACCAGGCATGGTACACATATCTTCCACAAGGATGGCAAGTACCTTACTTTGTCCGGGTCCACCGCGCCCGAGGTTTCTACTTCCGCACCCGCTGTTTACGACAAGTCAACCTCGACGACTCCCGTTTCGTGTATTATTGGTGTCATTAGGTTGAAAGTCAACTCGTATGTTATTGTTGCTGACAAGCATACTGTTACCGGCAGTGTTTTGGGACACGACATTGCGCTTATTGAATCGTTTCAGATCAAACCCATTGGGACGAACGAGTTGGCCAAGAGCCACGCTGAAGAAGCCAGGTACTTGAAGTTGTTGAAGCAACATTTGACCAACGCCACGTTGTATTTTTCGGTGGACAACAAGTACGACGTTACCAACTCGTTGCAAAGACAGTTTAAGGAGGGCGGGGGCGGCAGTCGGGTTGACGAGCGGTTTTGGTGGAACCGGTACCTTTCGCAGGGGTTGCATGCCGACTTTGTCACCCCAATAATTTACGGGTACTTCAAGTCCCACGCGGCTGTTTTCAACGGCAAGACTTTGCAGTTTGCCTTGCTCACCAGACGTTCTTCTGCACGGGCCGGGACAAGGTACTTTCGCCGAGGCGTGGACAACGAAGGCAATGTGGCCAACTTTAATGAAACCGAGCAGATTTTCACATCCGCGGATAACCACATCTTTTCGTTGTTGCAAACCAGAGGTTCTGTTCCGGTTTACTGGGCCGAAATCAACAACTTGAAGTACAAGCCCAACTTGATTGTCTCTTCCCAGTCGTCGTTGGACGCCACGGCAAAGCATTTTGCAAGCCAGGTTGAACAATATGGCGACAACTATTTGGTCAACTTGGTCAATCAAAAGGGCTACGAGTACCCCGTCAAGAGGGCCTACGAACAGGCGGTTGAAAACTTGCCACCGGCTTTGGCACACCACGTCAACTACATCTACTTTGACTTTCATCACGAGTGCAAGGGCATGAAGTACCACCGAATCGCCTTGTTGCTTGACGAGCTCATCAAATTGGGCTACACCAGTGATAACTACTTTTCGTACGACTTGAACACGCACAAGGTCTTGTCGTTGCAGAACAAGATTGTCAGAACCAACTGCATGGACTGTTTGGACAGAACCAATGTTGTCCAGGGCACGCTTGGCCGGTGGGTGTTGCAGAACCAGATGAGCAAGACGGGCTACATTGACGCCGTCACTCCCTTTGAAACGTTGGACCCCAAGTTCAATTTGTTTTTCCAAAACTTTTGGGCCGACAATGCCGACGCGGTCAGTTGCGCATACTCGGGCACGGGGGCATTAAAGACGGACTTTACCCGGTTGGGCAAAAGAACGTACCAGGGGGGGTTCAACGACTTTACCAACTCGGTGGCGCGTTACTACAAGAACAACTTGCAGGACGGCAGCAGACAGGACTCGTACGACTTGTTCTTGGGCTACTACAAACCGTTCCAGGACTCGGTCGTGTCGCCATTTGTCGACAAGAGGCCGCCGTATATTCAGTTGTTGCCCTACTTGGTGGGAACGTCTTTGTTGGTGTTGTTGGCGATCTTGTACTACCCCAAGGGGAGTGTCTTTGACTTTAAGAACTTGTTGGTCATTGGGGCCTGCTTGTTGTTCAACTTGCGGAGTCTTGCGTACTTGAGCGCCAACGGCTACCAATTTGTCGACTGGCCCAAGTTGGCGCCATTGGACTTTTTGAGGAAGGAGGAGAAGTACGATGGTACTGGAAAGCCAATTGGGGTCAAGTACGAAGAGACGGACAACTTCAAGACCGTTAGAAGTAAGAAGAAGAGTTAGAAGTTAGAAGGGTTGGAAGTTAGAAGGATTGGAAGTAAGAAGGATTGGAAGTAAGAAGAGTAAGAAGAGTAAGAAGAGCTAGATAAGAGTAGATAGATTTGTTGTTTTTATACCAGTTTCATATATACATATAAAACAAAAAGGGCCAACTGGCACGTTCCAAGATGGAAAAAAAAAAGGGAGAAAAATTTTGTGGACGAGTAAAACAAACAAACATAGCCAAAAACCCCCCCGTATTGAATTCAGCATGTCGGACATTTTAGAAAAGTCGTTGGATGACATTATAGGCGAGAAGAAGCAGCAGAGGAGGACGTCGAGAGCCCCACCAAAGCACCAGCTCCGCGACTCGAGATTCAGAGGAGGCAGAGACGGGGATAGACACCGGCCGGGGTCCGGACCCAGGCCAGGGCCCGCAGGACGTTCACAGCCGGCGAGACCAAGGTACAATACCTCGTTGCCCAAGGACATATCTGTGTTGGCGGGCGATCGTCCGGTGTTGCGGGTCAAGAACATTCATCCCGACTTGAATGGCGAAGACTTGTCGCAGCTCTTTGGCTCAATCAATGCCGTGGACTTTGTCAAGTTTGATTCCGTGAATGACTCTATCGCCTATGTTTGTTTTCAAAATGACAACTTGAGGAGCAACTCGGAGGCGGTTTCAAAGTACGATGGGAAAAAGGCCATGGGTAAGATTCTCATTGTTGAAAATGCCGTCAGTTTGGCGGATAGAATAAGCAGTCTTCCTGTTCGGGGTGAGCGAGAAAGACACGCTTTGCCGCACGAGTTTAAGAGTGTTGTAAGTGGCGGTGTTGAGAGGGCTGGAAGAGCTGGTGCCAGGGCTGGTGCCGGCAGAGCGGCTGGTTCTCGTGGTGCTGGTGGTTCTGCTGGTGGCAGAACCAGGCCAGCGAAAAAGAGTGCCGAGGATTTGGACAGGGAGTTGGAGAGTTATATGGGCAAGGACACTGGTGATCAACCCAAAGGCGGAGATGAGGACACTGCGCCGCCAGCCAACGACGAAATGAACTTGGACTAGGAAAAATGTAAAATATGTAACAAGCAACAAAAAATGGGTATCTATATGTATGTGTGTATTCCTGCATTCCTGCATTCCTGTATTCCTGCATTCCTGCATTCCTGCATTCCTGTATTCCTGCTTTTCAGCTCATCCCCTGGGTGAGTTCAACCATTGACACGTACAATTTTCTCGTCTTGCCTCTGAATGTCTTTCCAAAGTACAAGAATGGAACGATAAATGCAATACTGACAAAGTCAATCACCGCCAAGGCGATATACGTGTTGGCGGTACCGCTTCCATCGAGCCAGTACGAGCACGCAAACGTGAAAATACACGCCAAGGTGTTGTTGATGATGGAGACACCCACCATTCCCTGAATGACAATGTCGGGGTATGCATCCATGAGGTACGACATGGCGGTGTCACCGATGGATCCCCAGCCAAAACCAATCATCCCCAACCCGACATAAATAACTTGCCACGGCCACTGTCTATCGGCGCCAACACCAAACATAATCAAGCCCATGGGGGAAATGACCAAGGTAACGAAAAGCAAGTACAATCTATACTCGGGCTCAAACACACCGTTGTTGCGTCTCGCCAACCACGTCACGTGGTGGTCGGACACGATACCCGACATGATACACCCGGCAACGGCGCCAATCAAGGTGGCAACATTCATAATCGCCACGCCAGTGTTGGAGTAGTTCCAGGGGGCGTCGTAGAAAAAGGTGTCCTGGGTGGTGAGGAAAAAGGTCATGTACGCATCTTGCAAGCCCCACAACAAGCCAGAAAACCACACGGCCGGGAGGGTAAACACTTTGAAGTAAACGACAAATCTCTTGATGTACTGTTTGAACCCCACGCCCTTGAGGTAGGGCGCCGGGGTTATCAACGCAATTCTGCTCCAGTATGGTTTCATCTTTTCCTCCTTGGTTTCGGGGTCAGCATTGTAGAAAACCTCGTGAGACACCTCTGTTGCCATTTCCACTGGCTTGTCGAGGAGTCCCTTGTCGGCCCCTTGCTTTTCCTCTTGCTTGTCCTTGTCCATGTCCATGTCCATGTCGCACACGGTCTCGGGCGAATTCTCAGATTGGTAGACTGTTTGGTAGAGAGCTCGTTCAAAAGCGGTTTCTTCGCACCCAAAAATAACCACAATCAAGGTGGCGCCACAGATGATGGCACCCCACCAGCCGACCCACCGGAATGTCTGGCTCTCGGCGATCAACTCGGCAATCAACGGACCCAAAAAGGAGCCAACCGACGTGGCCAAGATGTACAATGTCAACACCGACCCCAACTGGTTTTGAAAGAAAATGTCCGTCAACGACTGCTGGACCTGGGCTTCGGCACAGGCTTCGGACATGCCAACAAACATCTGCGACCAGATGGTGTCGGCTGTTCTCCTGCTCAAAGCGAACCACACGCACCCCAAGGTGCCAGCCAACAAACAAATGATGTAGGTGATTCTTCTTCCGTAAAGCGACGTTGCTGGAGCAAAAAACATGCATGACCACCCAATGAATATAAACAACACGCCGGCCCCGGTGTTCATGGCGTCGTACGAGATGCCAAACATCTCGTTCAAGGAGTCCTGGGCGGCACCGGCGTCGTTGGAGGTGGCCGCGGTCAAGGCGGTGATAAAGACAAGCAAGGACAAATGCCAATACTTTCTGGTGTTGGACCAGTTGAGGGGGTCGTTGGGAGAGTCCGAGGGCTGGGGCATCAACACCAACCCGGCTTTGTTTCTTTTCAACGGTTTTCCCGAGTGAATGGAGGACTGGTCGGTGCTACCGGTCAAGATGTTGGTGGTGCCGGGGATGAAGTTTTCATCGTAGTACTCGAGGGGAACTAACTTGGGTGGGGAGCTCATTTGGAGGGAAGGGCTGTGGGGGTTGTGTCTTGGAGGAACAAAGGCTTATTAGATAAAGATGGGTATTGGTTGTGTCAGCTGGAGTGCATCGTATGGGGTTAGCCCGTGTCTTGGTCTGGTTCCTTTGGTTGAAGAAGAGTGGAGAAGAGGAAGGAATAGTGAAAAAATTTTGTGTTCCGTTATTGCTGCTCCCTTCCCCCAATCGTCTTGCAAAGTACATATGGCACTGCATCGCCTGAGTGGGGGGGGGAAGCAATGGGAGGCGGACATCGGCTATTTTTCAGCCCTTTCGCGGGAAAAAGGAAAAATTTTCGCAATCGGCACTGCCATGGAAATTTGACTCGTGTGACAAGGAAAGAAAAAAAAAAGAAATTTGTGACAGTTTTGGCCTTTCTGGGTCTGGGCATTGGCGCTATCGGGATAATAACAAAAACGGTGCCTCGGGATAGACCTTTTGCTGATTATGTGGCTTTTGTGGTTGGAAGATGGCAACTGAATATACACAGAAGGGAGAGTCCACGCAAAAGAAGAAAGAGCGACGAAAGAAAAGAGCAATAATTAGGTTGAGAAAGCAAAAAGAAAGTGCGAGGTCGGGGAATCGAACCCCGGGCCCATCGATGGCAACGATGGATTTTACCACTAAACCAACCTCGCTGTTTCGTGTGACTTGCTTTATTTTGTGGCTATTTTCCCAGTGAGCTTCAATTGTTTCATGTGACCACCTTATATAAAGCCCTCGTGTATATTGAGATTGCTTGCAACCTCTTTTTCGGGCAATTTGAAGCATAAGTCTTTTTTCCTCCATTTTTGGAAGGAGTTGCATGTTTCGTTGCTTGGTATTTTAATGGAGGTGATATATATATTTTCACTTTTAGCCCACTTTGGTGCCAATTCTGCTGCAAATTACATTCTCCCAAAAGATCACCATAAAGGTGTAGTACAGCAATTGGTATGGCATCTATGACAAGCTGCTTGTACTTGTATCGCCAATTACTAACTGTCTCAGCATGTGTTGCTGAACAAGGTTATACAGCCCAAAAGGAGCTACCATTGAAAAAAAAAAAATGGATCCAGTCTCATCTCTCCAAAAAAAAAAATAGTTGAAGAAACCAACTGAGCAGCAACACAACACAGGCCATGTCAGCCAAATACAAGTCTAGCGAATACGTGGCGGGATCCGATTTAGATTCTGACTTGTCAGAACTGGAAACTGCTTACGAGCCGCCAAAGCATTTCCTCAAAGTCGACTCCAAGTCAGCACGCATAAACACCAAGGGTAAGGAGATATGGCTTATAAAAGCACCAAAGGGGTTCCCCATAAAGGACTTGAAGAGCTTGCCTCTATCCCATGGTAAAAAGAACAATGAAGGATTCTCCTTGAATAACGCACGTTTCAAAATCGAAGAAGAATTGACTGGTTCCGAGGAAAACGGCAAGAAGCATACCTTGTTTGTGAAAAAGGACGCCGGCTTCAAGCCTACAGGGGAGATAAGCCGTGTTTACCGTATTGAGGAACAGGTAAAGATACCACAGATTGACTTCAAGAAAGCTGTCACCGCAAGAGAGAATGTGCCCAAGGTTGAGAACTTGAGAATGAGACATTTTCCCACCGGGTACGGTGCTCTGGATTTCGGCATCGATGGTGACGTTGAGAATGGGAAGGTATTGAAGAAGCAAAAGAAGGAGACCAAGAGGGATGAAGTGCTTGAAGAGGAGGACAAGAAGGACAAGAAAGAAAAGAAGGACAAGAAGGAAAAGAAGGACAAGAAAGAAAAGAAGGAAAAGAAGGAGAAGAAGGAGAAGAAGGAGAAGAAAGAAAAGAAGGACAAGCATTAGTAGTAGAGCTCAGCAGTGAAACAACTTTATAGATTCAAGCTATTTAATGAACTTCTGAAGCGTGGGGACTTTAAACACCCTATTGAGGAACGAGGGAAAAAAAAAAAGCGACTGCCTTACAATCACATAACCATCTCATCCATGGGCTCGTCTGCATCCAAACAGGGTCGTAAATTGACCCAAGTGGTGTCTGATAATGCACCAAAAGTGAATAGAACTCCGAATGTCAATCGCATAGATAGCTTGAAGCAAAAGTATGAGCAGCAGGTACAAAATCTCCCGCCAATAGAATCACACCAAAATGTAAGCAATGATCATGACCACCACCACAGCAACAGCAACAGCAACATCACCAAGACACCCACTACAGCCACGACAAGCACTACAGAAACTACAACCTTCCCTCTGCCACCAACTGCAGATGAGAGTATTATTCAAGCTGGCACATCTTATAGAACGGCATCGCCAACTGCCAACTTTGACTCCAAGTTTTTGCAAAAGAAACTCAATAAACGCAAAGAACTAGGGGGCAAGGATGGCGGCGATCCACACGAACAGGGCACGTCCACATACGAGGGGGGCACTTTTGTTGACGCGATAAATAAACTAGGCCGGCAAATCAAGACTGTTGAGTTTAACCCCACGAGAGATGCCAATGCATTGCCATTGCGACAATTGAGGTCGCGGCAGCAAGTCTACCAACGCGGCGAGGACAACAAGGACGATACGCAAAAGACGGTTGTGCATGCCCACACCTTGTCGTCGATATTGCGCGATTTGGCCGACCCAAGGGTGGACAAGGAGACAATTGTTCTGGAGTACCAGTTGCACCCAGACTTTCTAAACCACTTGGGCACTAGATTCACGGTGGCGTCCAAGGTTGTGCCATTCCAGGACGATACCAAGGAAAACGAGGTGGGCCACAAGGGAGTTATGAGAGAGGGAAAGTTGCAGAACTGGAACGAGGAAGATGACGGGTCCAACGCCGAGGTTGCGAACCAGATAGAAAAGTACAAAAAGTTGAAAAAGAGAATCAGTTTGGACGATTGAGGGTGGAGTGGAGTGGTGTGGGGTGGGCCATGAAGGGAAGTTCGCTAGCAAGGATTGCTTTGTATATAATTGGTCTAGTTGAGTCAACTGCGACTCGGAAACTCGCATTTTTTTTTTTCCTTCTCTTGTTTCTAGGGATTGTATTACCCCACGCTAATCAGCAACCTTCCCCCACCGCCCCCATGTCATTTAAAGGCAAATCAACAAAGGAGGTTATCGCCTTCTTGAAAAAGTTTACCCCATGCGACGTTTCTGACTCCTTGAACAAGCACGGAGTCGCCAGTGGCGGGTTTATCCCCAATCTAGTTGCAAGGTCTGTCGAGGACACAACCGCGGTCGGCAGGGCATACACCGTCTTGTATGCGGCAAAAAGCGACCCAAGACCAGCCGTCAAGGAGTCGTATATTGACCAGGTCCCCGAGGATGCAATGGTTGTTATCGGCTTGCCGTTGGAGTTGCAGAGTGTTCATGCCCCGTACACGAGTGTCAACAATGCCATGTACGGGGGGTTGATGTCAACGCGGGCGCAGTACCGAGGGGCCAACGGGAGCGTTGTTTTGGGCAGAATCAGAGATTTGGATGAGCACCGCGCGTTGTACTACCCCGTGTGGTCGTACGGCGTGGGGACTAGTGCTCCCGGGCCGTTGCTCAAAGTTGTGGGCATCAATGTGCCATTGGAGGTTAAAGTTGCCAGTATAAACAGCGAGTGCGACGTTTTGACAATCACGCCCGGTGACTATGTCGTTGCTGATAAGAACGGGGTGGTTAAGTTGGAGGATAATGACCAGTTGCTGAGCATTTTGGAGTATATCCCCAAGAGGGTCGATGCCGATACCAAAGTTGCTCAGGATATCAAGCACGGCAAGCCAGCCACCGAGTCTCAGAAGTTGTGGCGTGGAAAGATTTAGCAAAAAGGTCAGCGGCATACACTCAAATATAGATCCCCCCATCACCTCCCATCAGCCTACTCTTAAAGGCCTTGCGCCACTGTAGACTCTCTCTGTGTGTGGAGTAAAAAAAAGCAAAATCTAGAAAAGGGAGGGAAAAAAATGGGGGTGAGAAGATACTCTCCCATTTACAACACGGGTCAGCACAGCACACAACAACCATGCCGATCAATGACGATATGACCAGCGGCAGCCTTGGCGACATAAAAAGGTTGAGGGTGTCTTTGATAGGAAACAACGACTTGAAGTATAAGCTTATTGCCAACGTTGACTTTATCCAGCACCTAGTGGGTCAGTTCGTTCACCTCCTTGAGCAGCATCAGCAGCAGCAACAACAGCAGCAACAGCAACAACAGCAGCAGCAGAGTCTCTGCGAGACGATGACGGAGTTGGAAGACAAGGCAGTGATTATCAACATCTTGTGCTCTTTTATTGTTGAAGTCGACACCAACAAGAACGAAAACATTACAGAGTGTCTCAAGTGCTTGGAGAAAGTGATCAACCCGATAGTCGGACACTTGAGCCACTTTATAGGCACCGCGGCGGCACCTGTTGAGTCCAATGGCGAAAGGGTTATTGGCTACTGTCTCGACATTCTTTTGGTTTTGGGCAACATCCGCAACCACACCATCGATGCGACATTGTGGGGGTTTATCACGTCCTTGATGGTTTCCGCCGACGGCAGATCCAGCATCCTTGCCAAGCTGTTGAAACTCGTGCCGTTATTGTTGTCGCAGTCGGAGATTGCCAACGACTCTCTAATAACGTTGCTCACGGCATTACTAAAGAGATTATCCAACGAGTGCGACGCCATCATAACTACCCACTTTGGCGCCTTTGACGCCATGGCTCTCCACAAAATGGCGTTTGAAGACCACAGCCTTCCCAATATGCAGTTGAACAGGGATATCCTTGAAAGGGAGGTGAATGTGCACCTCCTAGGTCAGTTGATTACTTGCACGGCGCAGATATTCAGCTTTAGCAAAGCTAACAACTATGATATATTGATGGCAGCTTCAAGCACGAGCTGTGCCATTGAGTCGGGTAAGAAAAAGGATTCTTCCACCTCCTTCTGCTCCTCCTCCACCGCTTCCGCCGCTTCCGCCACCACCAACACCACTACCAACACCACCACCAACACCACCACCAACACCACTACGTCCCCCGTGGTTGTCTTGTCGATAAATGTGTACTTGTCGTTGCTAATGTTGATCAAGTACGAGGATAGGGCAATCAACTTGGCTGCCTTCAACTTGGTTGCATTTTACTTGAACAACTTGAGACCGTCAAAGGAAACTGACCACAATGTGATATTCCAAAGCTACAAAAAGTTGTTCCCCAGAATCGTCACCATGCTCGATTTGCAAGAAGGTTACAGCGGGCAGGGTGCTGCTGCCCAGAAGGATGCCAACAACGAGGCTGTTTTGGGAAGCCGGAATGCCAGCTCGAGGCTGTCTTTGCCCAGCATTCCCATGTACTTGTTATCGCCGGCAAGGATATTGGCTGATTTGTGCGAGCAGTACGCCATGTTGAACGACGAGATCTACAACTCAAATGTAGACTACAAGTTGGTGGAGAAGTTGGAACTGAGTTTCCGGTCGAGCCAGCTCCTAAAGGCGGTGCGGGAGTTGAAGGCAAACTGCAAAAATGGCAAGGCGTTGGTGGATTTCACCCCGTTGCTAACAATTGAGCGAGACGAGGGGGTTGCTGCGGACTTGCTCTTGCTCCTTAGCGTCTACACCAGCAACAATGAGGACTACCGCTCGCGGATCGTGAAGCATTCCAAGGAGGGAATAAACCTACCCGGCATAATTTTTGAGATTATAGACGATTACCATTTCTTGTTGACTCAGTTGAAGTTGGTGCATCGTCTTTTGTATCCCAAAAAGAGGAAGACAAAGAGGGAAAAGACAAAGAAGGAGGTGGAGGAGGGGAAGAAGAAGAAGAAGAGGCACGTCCCTGCCAGCGACTTGCCGTGGTTTGGACGCAACTTGGGGATCATTTGCACCTTGATGGATTCGGCGGTGTTTACCAATTGCTTCTACTTTGTCAGGTCAATAACGAGGTCGGTGGCGACGTTGAGGACATTCTTTGTCCGGTGTAATGAGAACAATAGTTTTCTTACCGGCGAAGGTGGGGAAAACACGCGTTTAGCAGGATCTGGTAGTGAAAGAGGACAAGCAGAAGGAGGTGCCAGTGGCGGTGCGAATGTTGCTGGTAATGTTGCTGGTAGTGTTTCTATTGGTGGCGGCGTTTCTATTGGTGGCGGTGTTTCTATTGGTGGCGGCGGCGGCGGCGTTGGCGCAGCCCCGACAGTGACATCGTCGATATTTTCAGCTGCCGCTACATCCTCGCCCGGAGGCTTAATTACCAACTTGTTGGAAACGATTCGTATTTATGAGGACTTGGACCGGGTGCTTGATTTTTTCTACAATTTGAACCGCAACAACGACTTGAACATTGTGTTGAGCCGACAAGTGCAGTTGACCAACAAGTCGGTTGTGATTGGGTTGTTGGCCAATCTCATTCTTGACTTTAGCTCGTTTAGGTACAAGATTGTCGGGTACGACAATTTCCTATCGAGCTTGGCCACCATCTACACCAGCTCTAGCGACGAGGGCATTGTTGTAGATAAGTTGACCGAGGAAGAAGTGTTTCAGCGGAATGTGATCCAGCTCAAGGTGTTGCAAGTGGTGAAGAATTTCATGTACAACGAGCCCACCGAGAACAAGAAGGAGTTGTTGGACTATTTCCCCATAACGCATGTGTTGCAAAAGGCTGCTTACGGGTTGGGTCTGGCGAGTTCGGCGACAATATCGGAGTACATTCATAAACTCAAGTTGCAGCAAAAGGTTGTTGCATTTGACATTTTGCGAAACTTCACTGCTGGGTCGCCCAACTTCAACGACCTGTTGATCAGGTCGTATGAGATGGATTTTGCCAAGACACACTCCGGGGTGCCGGATAAGTGGTTCAAGTTTCTTGTGGACAATATCTGCAACGTGCGGTTGTTTTTGAACCAAGATGGGGGTGAGGAAGAGGAGAAGGAGAAGGAGAAGGAGGAGAAGGAACAGGAGGAGGGGGTGGCAAGAAATGGCACGTTTGGCGACGATGTGACATTGGCCAAGCTTGTACAGAACGAGGACTATGTCAAGTTGATCCGGTCAATCAATTATACCGAGGACCACAAGTATACCATTATCGACAAGATCAAACGGGACATGTTCCCCAATGACGAGTTGTTGAACATTTGGTTGAGGATGTTGTCGTTTTCCGTTCCCGAAAAGATTGAACGGGCGCTCGACTTTAACACCCAGGTTAATTTGGCCACCAATTTGAACATGATCAAGTCTTCTGTGATTTGGATCATTGTCAATTTGACGTGGAAGTATTCCAAATTCGGATACCATATCCATGACTATAGCGGATACGAGGTGTACCAGCATGTTGACACATCGAGGTATGGTGGAAATAGCCAGCGTATATACATTGATGAGTCTGACGAAGAGGAGGGTGGTGGCGGTGCTGGCCATGATTTTGACTTGGACAAGGATGAATTGACGGTGGTGGACCGGGCAAAGTACTTGGATAAGATGGGGTTTACTGCCGTGATCAAGCGGTTGATCAAGTATTACACGAGGCAAGCGGCGAGTGAGCGGTTGCCGAAAGTGGGGAGTAGAAAGTCGAGCGTGACAGGTTCCGGTGCAGGTTCCGGTGCAGGTTCCAGCCCTGTTCCGACCCCCAAGCGATTTGACGTGCAAAACAGCCACGATGTATTGGAAAAGTTGCAGACGGCGTTGAAACAGATCAACGCGTTGATAAGGACCAAGCGTGGTGCGAATGGGGAGGAGGATGAGGGAGAAGAGGATGAAGAAGAAGCAGAAAAAGGAGCCAGCAACGGGCCGAGAAATGAGTTGGGTTTGCGCCGGAGCGAGGGTGGTAAAACCGTCGAAGTTGTTGAGCACCACTATGGGAGAAGACGGCGAGATGACATTGACTCGGAAGATAATGACGATGAGATGGAGATTGTGGGTGAGGATGACGGTGAGGGGGAAGAGGAAGGTGAAGCAGAAGAGGAAGGTGGAGCAGAAGAGGACGAGGAAGAGGAGGATGAGGATGAATTACCCACTGAATATTGGGTTATGTAGCTGAAGGATCAAGGGAAATAATACACAGTCTACTTTTGGCGAGCAAGTGTGAATAGTATCAAGAGTGAGCGTTAGCTTGTACTAAACCTTAATGAAAAAACGTTTGTGGCGAGTTGCATACTTTTTTCTACTTCTTTGGGGGCGGGGGTATCATCCACCATGCCGATAAATAAGCAGAGAGAGCTATCTGAAACTCTGTACTCAGAAGCTATGTACTCAGAAGATCTAAACGCCCACTCAGGTAAAGCAAACGACAAGGGCCGAGAAAAGAAGAAAAGAAAAGAAAAGAAAAGAGAAGCCTGGGGCGGAAGAGTGCGGTCCGCTGCTCGGCTCTGCACCATTACACTTCTGGGTTTGAGTCGGAAGATGCGATTGGAGTGCATGTCACCAGTTGGAGGAGTATGCCAAGCTGTAGATGAGATATCTTGAGAGCCATGCCAGTAGTCTGAAAGGACCACTCTCTATATAATTACACTCTCTGTTTCTACTCTCCGACTCTGTCTCTCCCTGTCTCGTGATTGTCTCTTTCAGTCGTTGTATGAGATCTTGTGTCACATTTTGGTGGTGGGACAAAAACCATAGATGAGGAACCAGCCAGCAGCAAATGAGAGCAGATACACCTTCCCTCAGCAGGGTCAAGGGGGTAGAACAAGCTAGACAGAGGTGTTATTGAGGCCATGGGCTGTGCTCCTGCCCCAAGTCTTCTGCCCCCCTGCCCCTCAAGCGAGAGAGAGAGAGAGAGAGAGACGGAGACAAAGAAAGAGAGAGCAGCCCAACAAAGAAACCGACTTCATAGCAATGGTAGCCAAGACAAAGCGGGAGATTGAGTGAATGTAAGGGACCAATACACTCCTACCAGACACTCCTACCAAGACACTTCTGCAAGACCTATTGTTTGTCAACGTTTGAAAAAAAAACGGAAAAAATTTCCGTCACTTTTAATAGACAAAGAAAAGAAATTTTTCCTCACTTTCTTCAACCCAAAAAAAAAAAAAAAAAAAAAAAAAAAGAGAGAGAGCCAAAGGAGGACTCACAACTTTACTTACTTCACCACCCTCTGCATCACATTTGGAGAGAGGAGATACGTACTCTCACTACTGCCCCGTCACAGATACCAGCTTTGCAGAAAGGATATACTGTGAGAGCGAGACAAAGAGAGAGCGTGTGTGTGTATTGTGACAAAGTGACAAAGTGACAGAGTGAACAACTCACCTCCAATACGACCACTACGACAACACTACTATAACAACACCAATACACCACCCTATATAATCTCCACACACCCCTGCTCGCAATGACATCGATGGAAAATACAGAGAGCAGCGCTAGGTCGCTAAACGATATCAACTTGGAAGAGCTCGCCAACAGACAGCATCAACGAAATATCTACGCCCAGGAAACACCGTCGCTTGAAGACAGTGGCAACGGAAACGGTAACAACGGAAGCACCGCCACCAATAGCAACAACAACAACAACAATGGCAGCAGCAACAGCAACAGCACCAACGAACTAACCAAAAAAGTGTCGAGACACGCCAATAAAGACACCACGACCAAGGGCAAGTACACCCTAAACGATTTCCAAATATTGCGCACCTTGGGTACAGGCTCCTTTGGAAGGGTCCATTTGACCCGCTCGATCCACAACGGACGATTCTACGCCATGAAGGTGTTGAAAAAGGAACGAGTGGTTAATATGAAACAAGTGGAGCACACCAACGACGAGAGGAGAATGCTAAAGTTGGCGCAACACCCATTCATAATAAGAATGTGGGGCACGTTTCAGGACTGCCACAACTTGTTTATGATTATGGACTATATAGAAGGCGGCGAGCTATTCTCGTTGTTGAGGAAATCGCAGCGGTTCCCCACCCCGGTGGCCAAGTTTTACGCCGCCGAGGTGTTTCTCGCCATTGAGTACTTGCACAACTTGGACATTATTTATCGAGATTTGAAGCCCGAAAACATCTTGTTGGACAAGAACGGGCACATCAAGTTGACAGATTTCGGGTTTGCCAAGGAAGTCGCGGACGTTACCTACACATTGTGCGGCACCCCGGACTATATCGCGCCCGAAGTGGTTGCCACCAAGCCGTACAACAAATCGGTGGACTGGTGGTCGTTTGGAATCTTGATATTTGAAATGTTGACCGGCTACACCCCCTTTTACGACCCAACCCCCATGAAAACCTACGAGAACATATTGAACGGCACAATCACGTATCCTGACTACTTGCCTCCCGATATCCTTGACTTGCTACAAAAGTTGATTGTTAAGGATCTCACCCAGAGGTTGGGCAACTTGCAGGGGGCGCTGGGCGATGTAAAGAACCACCCCTGGTTCAAGGAAGTCATTTGGGAACGGTTGCTATCGAGAGACATAGAGACGCCGTACGAGCCGCCAATCACTTCCGGTGTCGGCGACACTTCTCAGTTTGATAGATATCCTGAAGATAAAGACTTGGACTATGGGATAGGAGGAGTCGATGACCCGTTCCGTGATTTGTTCAATGACTTTTAGACATCAAAAGAAAGAACAAGAACAAGAACAAGAACCAGAACATTCTAGTAAAGGGGGACTCTTTACATTGGACACTATTTTATTCTTTTTTAACGATCTACTATAGTGTAAATATTACCTCCCTCACTAATGTGTAAATATTACCTCCCTCACTAATGTGTCCATTTTCTCACGAACATGCCTCTGTGGCTGCCA
>JAJMCF010001599.1:0-28614 GCA_030585045.1 Zhuliangozyma parablackwelliae | reverse complement strand
GGGGGGGGGGAAGCGCCAGCACAGGGTGAGAGGATGAGGCTTAATCTATACAAAGACATAAGGCGATGGAGCGACTTTGCCTCTTTCTTCTATTTTTAGCAGGGGGGTGGGGGGTTGCCAACCACCGCCAGAGGAGCCAGTAATAAAACAAAAAAACACTGACACTACCCCATCTGCCCATCTCTCTCTTCCCCCCCTCTCTCCCCACGTCAACGGCTCGTCAATTCTAGATTCGCTTCTTTTCATTTCTTTTCCTTTTCCTTCTCCTTCTCTGCCCCCCCTCGTCTCCCTCGGTTCTCCTTGTTCTTCTTGTTCTGGTCCTTTCTCCCTTCATCTTGCGTTTGCCGCTTGTGCAATCAAAATCCCCCCCATATGTCTAATGTATGTGTGTGTATATATCTCTCTCTCTCTATGACGTCACCCCCCACAGTCAAAAAACAAAGCAAACGCAAACGAAAAAAAGAAAAGAGACGGCGACTCAGTTCTGGCCCCGGCCCAACTCATACAAATCCCCCAACTTGGTAGCATAGTACGTGGGCGCAACCGAGTCTTGCAACGCCAACACATTGGCCTCGGTCTCAATACCCGTCAACACCAACAACGTGTCCAACCCGCCGTCTCTTCCAAACTTCATATCGGTATTCAACCGGTCGCCAACCATAAGTCCCCGCGATGGCCGCGCTTTCAAGTCTGGGTTGTCGGCCTTGATCGAGTTCATCATCGACTGGTTGGGCTTGCCGCAAATGGCATCCGGCTGGCGGCCACTGGCATAGGCGACACTTTCAATGATGGACCCGGCGCCAATCAAGAGCTTGCCCTTGGAGGGGAACGTCGAGTCAATGTTGGTGGCAATAAACGGCAACGATTTGTTATCCTTCAACAAGTACTGCATCGTGATTGAGAGCTTCAAGTAGTTCATGTTGAAGGTCAACCCACAGCAAACGGCACCCACATCGGGGTCCAAGTTCTCCAAAAAGGGAGAGTTGGGGTCAAACTTAACCCCATCGGCAACGAGGCGCAGATCGGTGCCGCCCACCGTGGTGTACCCCAACTCGTGCAACTCCTTCTCGATCCCCTCCTCGCCCAAGACCCACACCTTCTTGTCCTTGGGCAACTGCAAGATCTTGTCAATATACACCGCCGAGGCGTACGACGACCCAAACACCTCGTCCTTGGTGATTCCCTGAATGCCCATTTTGGAGAACTTGTGCAAATAGTCGTTGCGCGACTTTGTAGAGTTGTTGGTGACAAACAACACCGTCTTGTGCTGATCCTTCAACAATTGCAATGTCTCGGCGACATGCGGCAAAAGATGGTCGCCCAACCAAATGACGCCGTCGCAGTCGAATAAAAAGTAGTCGTACGCATCTATCAAGGATTGCGCTTGCTCCTTCGTGGTGATTTTGCTGGCCATGGCAGTTGGTGGGTGGGTGTAGAAGTTTCCACCTCTACCGTTTTTTTTTTCCTTCTCGTCCTTCCTGGTCCCCTCCTTTCCGAAACAGATGGAAGGTAATTAGTGTGCAGAGAACAGAACAGAACAGAGGTAGGGGCAGGGGCAGAGGCAGCTTCGTTGCAAAATATCTCAGCTTATACCTATACAGTCATAGCGAGCCACCCAAGGGGGAACTCGCAGTCACAGCGGGGCCGCCCCTGTGTTCAACTTTTCTTTCCTCTTCCTCTCCCCTCTCCCCTCCCCTCCCCTACACCACTGTCCACGTTCCTAGAAATGAATATGCAGCTCCCATCACCCACCACCCACCACCTTCCCCGCTCAAGTGTTCTTAGGGTCAATACCGGCAGTGTACCTTGGGAAACGGAACTTGGACTTGTCGTTGTAAATCTCCTCGTCAAACTTGGCCCGTGTCTCAGGATCCATGGACTCCCTAACCAAGTCTTGTCTCGCCTTTTCACTGAAATACCTTCTGGCTATGTTTCTATCGTTTTCAGCCAATAATATGGGCTCCAAGTGGAAACGTGCCCAGTTTGTCTCCCGGGCCAACTCACGTTGTTCATCAACACTTTGATACAACCTGTAGAACCCAAAACTCATTATTCCCACTATACCCCAGAAATAGATCGAAGGTCTAAAACCTCTAGTAGGAAGGTTTCTCTTCCATTGCACTGGGTCGTATCCTCCAATTGGCGGTAAATCTTGCATCCTCCTTGGTGTCGATGGTGTGTGTCTGGTCCTTCTTTTTTTTTTTTTTTTTTCCCAGTCTTTGTTTCAGCTTCATCCCTATTGGTGAGAGAAATTTTTACTTTGTTCACACGACTGTGCTGCTGCCACTGCTGCTGCTGTGCAACTGCCACTGCTGCTGCTGCAACTGCCACTGCTGCTGTTGCTGCAATCAATGATGGTGTACATTCATATATACATATACATCCAGGCTACTGCGCCAACTACTTGACGTCGAAAACAGACTTCAACTTCTTGATCAACAACCAGTCGTCTCTCGACACCGAGTCACGGAATGCCGGGTCTTTCAAGGTGTCAATGGACCTACGCGTGATCAACGAGTACAAGTTGTCCGTCTCGTCAACGTGCCGTCCCCATGTTGGCTGCGCCGACGATGGGTTGTCCAACCTCATGGCCACACCGGCCGACGTTTGCCCCTTCTTCACAATGTCCAAGCCCTTGTGGTTAACCTCCAACGACGTAACCTTACCCAACAACATAATGTTTGGCTGCTTGGTCTCGGGGTCGGTGCGCACAGCACAGATTGGAGTGCCAATGCGCACGGCACCCTCCGTCACGTCAACACCAATAATCATGGGGTTTCTCTTGTTGATGATTTGGATCGTCTTCAACACACAGGGGAACACGGCGTACTCCATAAAGTCCTTCCGACGCGTCTCCATCAACTTGGCCTGGTAGGCAGAAAAGGCGTCAAACAAGTGGTAGATAATGTCGGCGTTGAAAATCTTGACATTCTGCTCCTCGGCATACTGCTCGGCTTCCTTGTCCACCTTGACGTCGAAACACAACATGACCGCCAACTCGGGTGCCTTTTCCAACATTGTTGTGGCCTTCATCACGTCTCTCTTGAACACTGGGCCCAACCCAATGGACATGACTGGGATCTTCATATCCTTCAAAAAGTCCAACAATGCCTCCAACGACCCCAAAGTCGATGCCTGCACAACCACACCCTTTCCAGATGTGTCCACCGAGTCCAACAACCCGGTCAAGTCGTCCATAACCTCCTCCATCATCTCGTCCTCGTCGTCGTCTTCGCCCACCACGAGCAAACGCGAGCCGGCAACGGCCTTATCCAAGTCGTTGGCGGCAATCTTGACACCCAAGGCGGCCTTGACCTCCTTGTGGTGGATGTACTCCGACTTGATCCGCAACTCCCGCGAGGGGGGCGGGGTCAACAAGGCACGGATGTTGGTGGCGATGGGGCCGTTCAAGCCACACAACACGATCCGGTCGCCCTCCTTCAACACACCATTCGACAACACCACATCAATGGTGTACCCGAGACCCTCAACCACCTTCACTTCCAAAATGGTGGCTTCCACCTTGGACAAGTACATCAACTGCTTTGACATTCTCTTTTGCGTCAACTCGAGCAACAACCACAACAAGTCGGGAACACCCTCACCGGTGACGGCCGAGGTGGGCACGATCGACACGTACTTGGACATGTTCTTGTTCTGAAAGTACAACTCCGAGTTCAACCCCTGTTCGGCCAACGCCAACTTGATCTGGTCGTACCGGTTTTGGAACTCGGTCTGCACCGACTTGGGCTGCTTGGCAAACGAGTCTCTGAACGAGTTGTTGGGGATGGTTTTCCAGTCGTATAGCCTATCGATCTTGTTCAAGGCAACAATGAATGGCGCCTTTCTGTCCCGCAACAACCGGATCGACTCAAGCGTCTGCTGCTCCAACCCGTGCATAATGTCAATCACCAAGATGGCAATGTTACACAACGACGAGCCTCGAGAACGCAAGTTGGTAAAAGACTCGTGCCCGGGGGTATCGATAATCAACAAGCCGGGCACCTCAAACGTCTGCTTCTCGTACTGGGCCATGACGGCGGTTTTCTGCTTGATGGCTTCAACGGGGAAGTAGGTGGCACCAATCTGCTGCGTGATACCACCAGCCTCGCCTCCCTGGACGTTGGTTTGACGGACCTTGTCCAACAATTTGGTCTTGCCGGTATCGACGTGACCCAAAATACAACAGATGGGGGAACGCAAGTCCTTTTCCGATGGAGTGGCGGCCGCTTTCTTTTGCAACTCGAGGGATTCGGCCTTTTCCTTTCTTTCTGCCTCCTCCTTGGCTCTAAGCTCTGCCTCTTCCTTGGCTGTGCGTGCTTTTTCTGCTTCTTCCTCTTCCTTTCTCTTTTTTTCCTCCTCTTCTCTAGTTGTGTCGACTTCGTTGTCAGCGGTAGATTCCTCTTCTTCCTCTTCCTCCTCTTCCTCTTCTTCTTCTTGTTCATTCTCCACCTTCTTGTCATCTTCTAAAGCGGCTTCCCAGTCCTCAGCAACGGGCTCTTCCTCGTCCAACGCCATCTTTTCCCAGTCTTCCACCAACGCATCGTCGCCAACATCGGCCTCCTTCTTTTGGCTGTCGGCAACCTTGGCTGCCACTGGCTTTTGCGTAAAGGTCTTGGGCTTGTTTGACTTTTTCTTGGTGTAAACCACCTTCTTTGGCTTATGGGCATCCTCTGGGTGTTCCAACCCGGCAATGGTGATGTTTTCTGACTGCAACAATTGCTCACGGCGACGCTCTTGCAACTTCTTTTCTTCCTTTTGCTTCTTGGTCAACAACTTGCCCTCTGCCTTCAATTGCTCCTTCTTCAATCTGTCCTTCTCCTTCTTGGCAGCTCTGGCGGCTTCCTTCTTGGCTTCTTCTTCTGCTGCAAGTCTCTCTTCTTCCAACCTACGCTGCTCCTCCTCCTCTTCCAAACGGCGCTCTTCCTCCTCCAACTGTTTCTTCAATTCCAACTGCTTCTTCAATGCCGCTAAACCTGCAGGGGCCTTCTTTCCCTTCTTGGCTGGTGCTGGTGTTGCCTTGGCCTTTGTCTCAGCAGGGGATTCTTCCGGCTCTGGGGTGGGTGTGGCCGATGCCGCGGTTGATGCATTCTGCTTGTTGGCTTCCTTAATCTGCTCCTTCTTGGATGCCTGCTGCTCCTTCTTCTTCTGCGCCAACTCCTTCTTTTTCTGCTTGTCGGCCTCCTTCTTCATCTTTTCCTTCTCCTTCTTGGACAAGATCTTGGGACCATCCTTGGACTTGGTCTTTTCGTCCTCCTCCTTTTGGGCCTTCTTTTGCTTGTTCTTGCGGATAGAACTCAAAAAGTCGCCCGCAATGTCGTCGGCGGATGCCTCTTCGGCCTCGGCTGGTGCTGATGCTTCTTCTTCTTCTGCACCAGCATCAGCTGCAGCCGATGCATCGTTGTCGTTGTCTTGTAGCTCAGCTGATGATGGCTCAATTGATGCCTCTGCTGCGGCGTCGCCATTCTCTCCCGTACTCCCAAATTCTTCCGTTTGTGGTTGATCCTGGGCCATCTCTTCATCGTCCCAGAAGTCGCCGCCTGATTTACCGCCTTTAGCTCCCTTTTTACCCATGACAACTAGTTGTATGCTTTTTCGTTTGGGGATATATCTGTTGAAAAATTTTTGTACTTTTTTTTTTCTCTCTCTCTCTCTCTCCCATTTCCACCACCACCACCACCTCTCACACGAATAGAAGAAAAAAGTTTTTTTTTTTCACATCTACAACCATCAACGTAATACTCCATAGCCATGACGACAGTTGAAAAGATCAAGGCCATCGAAGATGAGATGGCCAAGACACAAAAGAACAAGGCCACCTCCTTCCATTTGGGGCAGCTCAAGGCCAAGTTGGCCAAGTTGAGACGAGAACTCTTGACCGATGGGGCTTCGGGCGGCGGTGGTGGGGGCATTGGTTTCGACGTTGCCAGAACCGGGGTGGCCACTGTGGGGTTTGTTGGGTTTCCCTCGGTGGGAAAGTCTACTTTGCTTTCCAAGTTGACGGGCACCCACTCCGAGGTGGCAGCGTACGAGTTTACAACCTTGACCACGGTGCCGGGCACGATCAAGTACAAGGGTGCCAAGATCCAGATGTTGGATTTGCCCGGGATCATTGAGGGGGCCAAGGACGGCAAGGGTCGAGGCAGACAGGTGATTGCTGTTGCCCGGTCGGTCAACTTGTTGTTTTTGGTGTTGGACGTCAACAAGCCGTTGCAACACAAGCGGATCATTGAGCACGAGTTGGAGGGAATGGGGATAAGGATAAACAAGGAACCTCCCAATATCGTTATAACCAAAAAGGACAAGGGCGGTGTCAACATCACCAACACCGTTCCGCTAACCCATTTGGACAGCGACGAGATCCGGGCCGTGATGTCTGAGTACAAGATCAACTCCGCCAACATTGCGTTCCGGTGCGACGCCACTGTCGACGACTTGATTGATACGATAGAAGCCAAGGCCAGGAAATATATCCCGGCGATTTACGTGTTGAACAAGATTGACTCGTTTTCCATCGAGGAGTTGAACCTCTTGAGCAAGATCCCCGACGCCATCCCCATCTCGTCTGGTAACGGCTGGAACTTGGACGACTTGCTAGAGTTGATGTGGGACAAGCTCAAGTTGGCGAGAGTGTACACCAAGCCCAAGGGAAAGTTGCCCGACTTTAATGAGCCGGTGGTGTTGCGAAGCGATAGGTGCACGGTGGAGGACTTTTGCAACTCCATCCACAAGTCGTTGGTGGAAGATTTCAGAAGCGCCTCTGTGTACGGGACTTCGGTCAAGCACCAGCCGCAAAATGTCGGTCTCGGCCATCCCTTGGAGGACGAGGATGTGATTACCATTTTGAAGAAGTAGATAGAAAATAGAGATTTGATCACGTGATAATGGAAGAAGAAGAAAAGAAAAGATGAAAAATTTTTTGAGCACAAGCTCTTCTGTAAGGGAACAAAAAAAAAAAAAAATTTCTTCAGAAAACCCACTTCGATCTGACCCACCCACACCCCCCTCATCTCTGTTGAAAGGGAAACTGCTTGACAACTCCACCGGGCACATCTTGCGTTGAAGCACTTGCCCTTTTTGTTTCCAATAGATTTTTTTTGGTTGTATCTAGTCGCTGTTCAGAAGCACTAGCCGAAAAGAAAGAGGAAAACAAAACGAGAAACAACACACACACACACAACCTATTCACACACAAATCACATATCACACACAGCTCATACGCACACACACACAGTTTCAAGATGTCAGCGTTACCCAGCGAAGCCCATGGCGCCTTGTCACAGTTATTGCAGGGCTTGTCTTCGGCAGACAATTTGACGAGATCGAATGCGGAAAAGTTGCTTGAAGACGAGTGGACAAGCAGACACACCGTGGAAATGCTCTTGGTGTTCTTGGCCGAGCAGGCATGCCAGGGCCCAGACGACACCACCAGAGCGTTTGCCTCGGTGTTGTTTAGACGTCTTGCGATCAAGGCGCCAAAGGAAGTTGCCAGTGTCACCGACAGAACCATTGGGGTGATTAGCGAACCCGTCAAGGCGCAAATCCGGGGCATTTTGTTGAATGGGTTCAAGTCGCCCCAGCCCAATCAGGTGAGGCACAAGCTTTCGGATGCAATCTCCGAGGTGGCCAAGGAGGATGCCTCGCCGCCAGGATCATGGAGCGAGCTTATCCCAGCATTGTTTGAAGCCACCAGCAGCCCCGACGCCAGTTTGCGCGAGTCCGCGTTCCGGGTGTTTTCCTCGTCGCCGGAGTTGATTGACAAGTCGTATATCAATGACGTGTTGCCGATCTACAATGCCGGGTTTGGTGACCAAAACGACGATGTCCGTATCGCCGCTTGTACCGCGTTTGTTGCCTTTTTTAGAGAGCTCCCCAAAAAGACGTGGCAGTCATTGTCGCCGCTCTTGCCCAACTTGTTGAACTCCTTGCCCCGGTTCCTTCAAAACGGACAGGACCACGCCTTGGCTTCTGTTTTGGAGTCCTTGATTGACTTGGTGGAGTTGGCACCAAAGATGTTCAAGGACATGTTCCCCACCATCATTGAGTTTTGCGCCGCGGTTTCCAAAAACAAGGAGTTGGACTCGTCCACCAGAATGGCGTCGTTGGAGTTGCTCACCACTTTTTCAGAAGTGTCCCCCGCCATGTGCAAGAGGACTGCGTCGTACACCGAGCAAATCGTCTTGATCACCTTGTCGATGTTGACCGAAGTGTGCGTCGACGACGACGATGCTGCCGACTGGAACAACAAGGACGACAGCGACGACGACGACGACGAGCCAGAGTTTGACGCCGCCAGACAGGCATTGGACCGGGTGGCCTTGAGGTTGAATGGCCAGGCCTTGGCCGCACCCTTGTTCCAGTACTTGCCAGCAATGATCCAGTCCGCCCACTGGAGGGAGCGCCAGGCTGCACTTATGGCACTCTCGTCCGCGGCCGAGGGTTGCTCGGACGTGTTGATGACGGAGATCCCCAAAATTCTTGACATGATCTTGCCCACCTTGAACGACGACCACTCGCGGGTGCAGTATGCGTGCTGCAATGCCTTGGGCCAGATGTCGACCGACTTTGCCGACTTTATCCAAAAAACGTCAGGAGACAGGATCTTGCCAGCGTTGATCTCCAAATTGACCACCAAGTCGGTGTTTAGGGTGCAAGCCCATGCCGCTGCCGCCTTGGTCAACTTTTCCGAAGCCGCCACCAAGGACATATTGGAGCCGTACTTGGACGACTTGTTGAACAACCTCTTGGTGTTGCTCCAGTCTCCCAAGAGGTATGTCCAGGAACAAGTCTTGACCACGATTGCCATCATTGCCGACTCGGCGCAAAAGACATTTATCAAGTACTACGACACGTTGATGCCACTCCTCACCAACGTTTTGAAGACCGACATGGGTGACGAGAACAGGTTGTTGAAGGCAAAGTGCATTGAGTGTTCCACGTTGATTGCGTTGGCGGTTGGCAAGGAAAAATTTGCTCCGCACTCGCAAGAGTTGATTCAGTTGTTTGGGCACATCCAGGAGACGGCGGTGCAAGATGATGACCCTGTCAAGCAGTACTTGGAGCAGGCGTGGGGACGGGTGTGCAAGATTTTGGGCAAGGACTTTTTGCCGTACATCCCCTCGGTTTTGCCGCCATTGTTGGCAGCGGCCAAAGCGTCGCAGGATATCTCGTTGTTGGAGGAAGACGAAGCCGAGGAGTACAACAACAATGAGGAGTGGGACGTCATCAACTTGTCCGGGCGGTGGATTGCGGTGCACACGGCGGCCTTGGACGACAAGGTGGCTGCGATGGACCTTCTCAGGACCTATGCCATCCAGTTGAAGGGGGACTTTTTCCCGTGGGTGAAGGAAATCGTGCAGGACATTGCCATCCCGGGGTTGGATTTCTACTTGCACGACGGCGTGCGCGGCTCGGCTGCCTTGACCTTGGCGTCGTTGTTGCGATGCAGCGTTGCCGCCACCGGCAACAACTCGGCTGAGACGTTGGCCATTTGGTCCAAGACGTGCGAAAAGCTCACCGAGGTGCTCACCACCGAGCCGGTGCCTGAGCTACTAGTGGCTTACTACACCGCGTTGGTTGACTCGGTTGGCGTTTTGGCGGCGCACTCCGTTTCCGAACACCAGTTGCAGGCCATTGCCAAGGCCATCAACACCAACATGGTGGAGATCTTTGAGAGAATCAAGGCGCGCGACAACGACGACGACGAGTACACCGAGGATGTTGAAGAGGATGAGGACGAGTACACCGACGAAGAGTTGTTGGACGAGGTGAACAAGGCGGTGTCTGCCGTGTTCAAGAACGTCAAGGCGGGCTTCATCCCCGCTTTCCAAGTGTTGGCCCCCACCATTGCCTTGTTTATCAACGACGAAAACACCAGCGTCAAGCTTTGCGGCTTGTGTGTTGTGTGCGACGTTTTGGAGCACGGCGGGCCCGACTCGGTTGTTTACAAAGACATGTTTCTCAATGTCGTTGGCCACTCGCTCACGTCGCCGCATGCCGGGATCCGCCAAGCCTGCTCATATGCCGTGGGCGTGGGCGCGCAGTATGGCGGCGACGTGTACCGCGAGTTTTGTGTTGCGTGCTTGGAGCCCATGTTCAAAATGGCCTCTGTTCCCGACGCAAGGGCGGAGGAAAACGTTCACGCCACCGAGAATGCCGTGGCGGCCATCGCCAAGGTTTGCCACCGGTTCTCCAGCTCCTTGCCCAACGTGAATGCGTTGATCGACCAGTGGATCGGCTTGTTGCCGGTGGTTCAGGACGAGTTGGTTGCCCCATTTGCATACACATTTTTGTGCGAATTGATAGACAGCAGCCACCCATCAACCAAGACCCAGGTTGCCAAGGTTGTGGATTCGGTGATCCAAGCGTTGGCCCACGCTTCTGTTGCCGGTGCCACAGCCACGAGGCTTGTTGCTTCCACCCGGCAATTGTTGAGCACCCTTCCCCATGAAGAGGCTCTTGCGCTTTTGCAAAAGAACCCTTCCGATATAGATGTTGTTCAAAAGTACTTTTCGTAGTGGTAGCAGTAGGTGTATATGCCTGTTTATTTGCTATATATATATATATAGTGGTTGTACAGTGGAAGAAACAAAACAAAAAAAAATTGCTGCACTGAAGGAAGGGGCAAAAAGAAGAAGATAAATTGAAGCGTAAAACACACACACCCGATCCAACACCAGGATACACAAACATATAAACAAGCACAAAGAAGCAAACACAGACATCCCAACGTATAAACATCCCAACATGTCCTCGTCGACTGCACCCAATACCCATCGCTTGAGCGGGAAACGACGCTCCTTAAACACCATCGAGTCCAGTGTGACCCGACTCTTGGTTTCCACCAAACACTTGCTAGAGAGCTTGACGCAGTGGGCACGAAAAGAAGCCGACGACAAGTTTGTTTCTGATGCCTATGTCAAGCTTGGTAACGATTTCAGGGCTGCCACCAGGGCATTCGCCAACAATGGGATCGACATCTCGGATATTGGGAATGTTCCACAGGCGTTGAGGATCATATTGGAGGCGGCGTTGAGCGAGGAGCCGTCACAGGAAAACTTGGATCGGTTTCTCCCCAACATAAGAAACATCATTGTCACCCTTTTACAAAACTTGAAAGCGAAGCAAGCAAAGGCAAAGGCTGTATCTTCTGATCTGGTGTCCAAAGAAATGGCCACCTCGTCGTTCAGTGAGGGGTCTGGTGGTGCTACATTTGGTGCTGGCGCTGCTGGTGGTGCTGGTGCTGGTGCTGGTGCTGGTGCTGGTGCTGGTGCTGGTGCTGGTGGCGCTGCTAACGGAGCTGCTAGTTTTGGTAGTATCCCTGTTTCTGCCCCGGTTGAGAGGCAACACTCGGTACCTGAGGCTGGATTGCCAGAAAGAAAGTTGAAAAACGATGCGTTGACACAACTCCAAAATGGCGATGCCCTCCAGCGACGGGCGTCGAAACGGTTTAGTGCGTATCAGTATGCCAAGTTGGCAAATTTCAACAGTGCCAGCAACAACCTACCCCGAATCAGCTCCGACGCCACCAACTTTCGAACCTCGATCTTGGCGGAGCAAGCGGAGGAGGAGGAAGAAGAAGCAGAAGAGACGAAGGAGTCGTCGAACAATACTCGGCAGGAACCCCCCGAATCCTACTTGCTTTTGAGGATTGGGCGCCGGACGAAACGGGCCAACGTTACATTTCCTGTATCGCTCGCCTCACTTCGGCTCTTGTTTGTGGAAAAGTTTGCGTACTCGCCCGGGTCGGGCACGTTCCCGGACATTTACGTGTTGGACACCCGCTCCGGCGCGTCTTACGAGCTCGAAGACCACTTTTTGGGCGACGTCAAGTCCGGCACGCTCCTATTGTTGAACGAGCCCGACTCGCAGAGCCAAGCGCTCACGGGGTTGGAGAGCAAAATTGAAGGTTTGGCCAAGAAACTTGAGCTGATGAATACAGATATTGTTCTGCAAGTGAAGGATTCTGTTGCCGCGATTGAGCTCGCGGTTCCCGTCGCTGCGTCTCCCAGCCAAAGGGGCACAGGCGCAGGTGCAGGCGGCGGCAGCGGCAGCGGCAGCGAGTCCATGTCCCTGTCGGTTGCTGCTATTGCCAAGAGCGAAATCGTCAAGGTTGAACAAGAGTTGAGGGCGGTCAAGAGTTTGTACAATGCCTCTTCCGAACAGTTCAAGCAAGTCCTTTCGGCACTCGCGGCACAGGTGCAGGCATTCCAGGAGAGCGGGCTCGAGTTGTCTCAGGACGCCAACCGGTCGTATATGAGCAAATGCCACTCGAAGCTATCGGACGACTCTGACATGCTACTTACAAAAGTGGATGACTTGCAGGATATGATGGAGGAGTTGAGAAAGGACGTTGCACAGCGGGGCGTGAGAGTCAACGAGAAGCAGTTGAGGCACACATTGAAGGAGATCCAGCAGGCCAAGGTGTCTCTCGAAGGGATGTCAAACTTTATATCGGGAGAGAAGCTGGTGTGGAAAAAGATCTGGGAAGCCGAGCTCGATAAAGTGTGTGAAGAGCAGCAGTTTTTCAACTTGCAGACCGACTTGACGCAAGATTTGAGCGAGGATATCCGAAAGATTGAGGAGACGTTTGCCCTTATTGAGCAGTGCTCCTTTGAGCAGAGCAGGGGCACGTCCAACAAGAGGAACAAAGTGTTTGCCAGCTTGCACATACCGGAGCCGGGCGAAAGCTTGCACGGCTTGAAGGACGCGGTGTTGGGCGACATTGCAGCCCTCACGCCGAACCACGAAAGCCGCGTGGAGGCCATTGAAAGAGCCGAGAAGTTGAGAGAGAAGGAGAGAGAGCTACTAAATGTTAGCAAGTTCCAAGAGGAGTTGGGCGACTTTGTGGAGGATAGCAAGTTCAAAAAGTCAGGGGGCATTGCCGAGCTTGAGAAGCTGAGAATGCAAAAAGACAGCGAGAACTTGAAGAGCTCCTTTGGAATTGTTTGATTTCAAAAATACAAAGTATATAACCAATCTAGAACAGGCTGGAACGAGGGGTCCGCTCCAAACGCTTTTGCGATTGTGCGCTGCAACAATCCTAGCACCTCTTCAAGAAGGGACAAGGAGTTGACGTTGGCAAAGTTGACGAGCGTGTGGTTGCAAATCTGGTGGAGAAAGTGTATGAATTTGTAGTGGTGGAGCGTGTCTGTTTTATTGCCAATGCGCTTGTACCCCGCCTTGAACGAGTCGAGTATTAGTTGTAGCAACGCCCTGACGTTCAGCAAGACTGCATCTATAGACCCGTGTGTGTGGTCTAGCAAGTAGTCTTGAAGGCGCTGGTGGTAGCAATATTTCAAGTACTTTAGCAACCCTTTGAATGACCTGTAGTTGGCGGTGAATAGCGCTGTTTGGGTATAGCCCTTGGTGATTTGCAAAGACGGCGTGTGTATATCCAACCCCACAAACGACAACTGTTGTAGCAGTTGTTCCGCCTGTACGTTGCTTGTCATGACTGTTTTCGCTCGATTGACATACGCCCCATAACAGTAAAGGTCCTTGCCGTTCACCAAACGTGCGACTTTCTGACAGTCATCAATGTCGGTTGACACGAGCAAAAAGTCGTCAACGAGCCTTATGAACAAGGTCTGGGAGGTGGAGCTGGGGTCCCATAGAAAGCTAAACTTTTCCGCCACCATTGTGCTGTAGATAATGTCGCAAAAGACCCCCAGCAAGGATAAACCTTGAAACACCCCGCGCTTTCTCAGGTACACGCGGGGCTTTCCGTGTCTATCGTTTATGATGGCTTTGGCACCAAAGATCTGATCGCGGCACACGGCAATAATGTCTTTTTTGAAAAGCTTTACTGTCTTGGACTTGTCGGTGAAAACGCCTCCCTTGCCCTGCGTTGGCTGCTGCTGTTGCGAGTGGAGAATATCAAACTCGGACGCGAGGTTGGCAACTGTGGACACGGGCTTTTTCAACTTTAGCGACGCATCCAACGTTGTATACTTTCGATGGTAGTACGGGTAATTTTCGTGCTCCCCCTCAAACAACAGCTCCACTTTCTGCATCAAGGCGCGCTGGTCGATCCGGTCGTACGACTCTTTCATGTCAAACTTGAGGAAATGAAGGGCGGGAATATGGCCACACGACTGCAACAACTGCTGCTTAAAGTCCAGGATTTTGCGGGCAACGTCGTGGGTCGAGTACACGGTTGCTTGGTAGCTGGGGTTGTGATTCTGCTGCTGGTGATTCTGCTGCTGCTGATGCTGCTGCTGATGCTGCTGATGATGATTCTGCTGATGCTGCTTCTGCTGCTGCCGCTGCCGCTCCGCAAGCTTCATCCGGAGAATCTGTCGCACCGGCAGCAAGACGTCGTTGTTGTACATCTTATACTCAAACGACTCCTTTGCGAGCGCTTCCTTCGTCATGCGCGAGCCTACAGAGCCTGCCCTCCGCTTGAGTGGAACACATATCACGCGGAAACCCAAGCGTTTGGGGATTAGCCTCACCTGCCCGAAATTGAACCGCTCGTTCCCTTCGAGTTTGGCGGGGCAGAGGTTTCCAGCAACGTACTTGGCGGTCCAGTGGTCAAACAACCGGTTCCACGCCAAGTGGGGAAAGTACAAAAGCTCCGCCAGCTCCATGTTTGACGACTCGGTCACATACCAAAAAGCTCTAACGACTCGTTTCACCACCACGTCAAAAAGCCACGCGAGATACTGCACAACCAACCTCTGGCGGTGCTCGAAATCTTGCTTGGAGCTGATCCTTTCGGTCTTGCCTAGCCACAGAAACTCAGATACCCGCACACCGTCTGCCACGTCGTGCAAATGGTACCGGTCCCTAGGACCCAGCTTCATAAACTCGGCAATCTTCTTTTTGATGATTCTCTTGTTGTTGGGACCTCCCCACGCCGCCAACGGCATCAACTTCCCCAACACAATAAAGATAAACCGGAGCACCTTGGCAAGCGCACATGCATTCTCAGTCGGGCTGTCAAAGTCGAGCTTGGAGTCGGCAAGGAGGTTCAGGTAGAGCATATCGTAGCGGCACCGTTTGTCGTTATCGGCAATCTGCTGTAGCAACATTTGCAAGTTCCGGAAACGCTTTGACTTCACGCGGTGGAATTCAGGAAACATCCCTTCGGCAATCTCGTCGATGCTGGCCGGTAGCAAGCGGTAGTTGGCGTACCCCGAGTACCTTGTCCGGTACAACATGTCAAACTTGGAGAGCAGCTGTTTCTGCGGCTGTTTTTGTTGCGAGCCGGTAAACACAAACGAGTCGCCAAACAACTGCACCAGTTTGCCCGAGGGTAAATTAAGGACCCCCTTTGTGTTGAGCACCATGTGCAAGAAGGAACTGGCGCCAAGGAGGCTATAGACTTTCTTCCAATCGGGGCCACGAAAATGGTTCATGACAAAGCTGCCCCCGGCATTGGCCACCTTGGATAAAAGAGTCGTATCGGCGCTTGAGCTCTTGTACCCGCTTATCAATACATTGGACGACTTGACGCCCACGAGGTGGTTCACCAACCGGTCGAGAAACTCGTCGTACGAAATGGGGGTGGGCCACGGCGGAAGGGTGTGCCAGCTTGACTCGTCCCTTTCAACAATGTAAACCTTTTTCAGAAACTCCAAGAAGCTGGGTAGCTCCAAAGACGCGTCGATTGACTTGTTTTGTAGGTAAACGTCTAGAGAAACTCCATCTTTCATACTTTGTCTATGGTGCCTTATTGTTTTTGTTTTGCCTTAGAAAGATAAAGACTGAAAAGAAAAAGAAAAAATGTGCATAGACATATATATCTTGCTTGATGATCCAGCGGGCGAAACATGTCGATTTTGAAAATGGTATAGTGTACGGCACCCTCAAGCAAATCAGGTTCAAGGACGATACTGTGCCAACGGAGCCGCCGCTAATGCAGGTTTGGTTTTGCGACGTGCTACCACGCCAAACCCCAATTTTGACGTCCCTTTTGAAACGGCTTTTGCCAGAGGAGGAGGAGGCAAGGCTAAGGCACGTCAAGCGATTTATGAAAGCCGGCAACCATGTGAGGGCTGTGTTGGCGCCCTGCGACTACTACACTACAAAGGACGAATTGGCAGGGGTGATGAGAGAGTTTGCTGGCGAGTTGAGCGTGCAAAAACTAGACGCGATGGCCATACCGAGAGATGCCCCGCTGACAAAAGAGGCGTCTCAAAACTGGTCGAAAAAGTACTGGCCGTTGGTGTGGAAGGGAAACCCCAACCACCAGTTTTTGGCCTCGGTTTCGTTTGACATGGAAGAGGAAAAGTCCATGTGCAACATTCTTCTCACCGCTTTGGAGGAAAACGGCAACGTGCCCTTTCCTCCAAAATGCTCGCTGGCTGTGTTGATGGCAAGGGACACGGACACGGACACGGACACAGACACGGACACGGACACGGATGGCCATGGCCATGGCCGTTTGCAGGTGGAGATTGTGCAAGTGGCTGGCCCCCACAGCGGAGACCCGCACGAGCACAGCATCATGAGAGCGATTGGAGCCGTGGCTAGCAAAGAACTACAGCGAAGAAAGCGGCACTCGTCAAAGCACGAAAATGGCTACTTGTGTCATAACATGGTGGTGTACACTACACACGAGCCCTGTGTGATGTGCAGCATGGCGTTGGTGCACTCGAGGATAGGGCGAATCACCTACATAAAGCCGATCCCCCGCAATGGGGGGATGGAGTCGTCCTACTACCTTGGCGACAGGGACGGGCTAAACTGGAAGTTTCAAATATGGCGGTGGCTTGGCGACAAGGAAGTCGATAGATTGGGTGCCATTGAGACGGGCCGCGAGGTAGACGTGGCATAGTTGTTGTTTTCTTTGTGTGTAGATCAAAACATTGATGTGATTTCCGCAACCGTGGCAGACGCCTGGCTGATAGCATCACGAGACCCGTCGTCGTCGACGCCACTGCCGTTGTCGCCCCCGTTGCCGCCGTTGCCATTCTCCGGTCCGGCCACGCGCTCTAGTTTGTCCACGAGCGACCTGATACCCGCCACCGCGGCTTCAATTTCACGCGTGAGGTTGCTATCCTGCCTCGCAAGAGATATCGCGAGGTTCCGCAACTCCTTCACCAACGCAGTCAACGTCCGCTGCTTGATGCTTCCCTGCTGGAGAATATCGTTAGACACGTCCTCGAGGGGAATGTCAAAGGTAGACGTGATGTTGTGTTTAACCTCCTCGAACCGCGCTTGTTGTTGGGAGATCAACTCCTCGTATATGGCCCTGATCAAGGTCGGCGACGTCTTGCTGGGAAACTCCCTGGAGAAATCCTCCAACGACATGTAGTCCTTGATATCAACCAACGTGGTCAAAAAGTCCTTTAGTATAGCACCAGCATTCATGGTATATGGGTGTAGAGAAAGTTCCCACCAAACGAAAACAGAAAAAAAAAGTACACAACCAAAAAAAAAAATAATGAAAAAAAATGACATTGTGAACCATCAACAATCACAACATCATCAACAACAACATGTCTACCTTGTCATACGACAATTCGTCTTTTGCCATACAGGGTTTGGCAACCAGCGTTGCAAAGAGATTGCTCAACGACCCCGCCAACTCTTTGCTCCACAACATAGCTCCCACCGGGCGCCAGGCCAAGAGGCATGCACAGCTGATCAACTATTCCGAGGAGTTTATGGACGAGTTTGATTTTGAGGACTCGCCCACGGGTATTGCTGGGGGCAAGGCCGCGGGCGAGAACAAGGCCCAGCTCGACATCCAAAAATACTCGCTTGCTAGAAACACCCCGGCATTCAAGCATTTGGATGACGAGCAAAGGATATCGGAACTCGTCACCAAGCCCACCGTCCTAATCCCTATTAGAATCAGCATTGAAAACACGGCAGGAACGCACAAGTTGATTGACTACTTTATGTGGAACTTGAACGACTCGCTCGTCACCCCGCAAGAGTTTGCAGATACCTTGTGCAATGACTTGGAGTTGCCAATGTCCATGGCGCTGGCTGTAGCGGACTCGATCCACCAACAGATTGAGGACTACTCGTACGCATTGGGTTTGCAGTTACCCGGAAACGAACCATGCAACGTCATTATTGACTTGACGGTCAACTTGAACAAGCAGCTTTACCAGGATAGGTTCGAGTGGGACTTGAACCAAAATGATGTTGCGCCCGACCAGTTTGCTGAGATTGTGGTTGCAGATTTGGGGTTGTCGTTGGAATTCAAACCGGCAATTGCCCACGCTCTCCACGAGGTTATAGTAAAGGTGAAGAAGGAGATTATTGAAGGCTCGTTCAACAACGAGATCCACAACTTGCATTTGGTCAAGGGCATCATATTTGAGGACGGCATTCGGATCTTCACCGAAAACAGTATCCAAAACGGAAACGACCACTGGGAGCCGTTGGTTGAAGTGTTGAGCTCGACCGAGATTGAAAAGAGGGAGAATGAGAGGATTAGAAACATGAGGAGGTTGAAGCGAGAGACCATGAAGAGGGACTATGACGACTACAATGCCAGCAAGAGAAGGCAAACGGGAAGAAGGAAGTTTGACGACTTGGAAACGTCATGGAGAGGGTAACTAACTAACACACACCTATGTACTCAATCAACACGTAATAACAAAAAGTGCTTACCAACGAACGTTGTGCAAGGCCTGCGGTAGGGAGGCAAAAAATGAAATTGGCCAGTCACGTTCCTCTATTTTGTGTAGTTACACAAAGCCGTTGGGTAGCGCATAAATGTAATGATGCAAAGAAATAAAAATAAAAATAAATTGATTATATACTAAACTATTTCACGTATTGAATAAATACTTTTTGTAAAAGCACACTTTTTGCTTACTAGTTAAACCCCCAACCTGTAATAGTTTAATGCACGTGACTGAGCATCAAGCTATATGTGGTGCCCTCACACCTCCGCTTTCTACAGTTTAGTGCTGTTTCAAATACATGCTTCATATTCAAAGTCTCTATACAAACTGCTCCTCTTTATTGGATCTTCCCTTCGCCCACTGGCTCAAGCCACAGAACCTGGTTGCTTATAAACTCGCAAAGGTCGGTCATGTCCCTGTCCTTGAAATGCGCAAAATGAATCTTTTGGACACACAAGATATCGTTGATGTGCACCCATTGCTCATGTTCAAAGTCAATCTCTGTCCCCAGCTGAATGCCAGCGTGAGAAGCGTGCTTGGTGTACTTCAAGTCCCCGTAGAGCCTGTACTTGAGCCTTTTGGCATCGACGTCGTAAAGATCCTCCCTCCCCATGTACTGCAATGGGTCCAACTTGGGGTAGTTGCAATGAATGGCAAACAACGGGATGTCGTTGTGGTTGTGGAACTGTTCATCCATGACCTTGTCCAATATCTCAATCTGATCGGCAACTGTGAGCTCCTCTGTACGTTCTTCAAGCAAAGGCTTCACCACTACATCCTGGAACCGCTGGTTGTCAATCAAGGGGTCCTTTTGTCCCATGGCCACGCCTTGGAATTTGGCGTCCTTGTCGAGGTAGCCAAACGTTTTGATAAAAGACTTGACCTGGTAGTAGTTTTGGCCCGACACCTCGGCTGCCGCCACAAAAGTGTCCTTGTCGCCCTCTCCCTGCGCTCCCATGGCAAACAACTTGTAGAACAAGTTGGGCCCGTAGATGTTGTAGAACAAAGACAATAGCAAAGTCTTTCCGTGGGTTTTCTTGTTGATCATAAGCTGTCCGGATTCCGTGGACAAGTCCGAGATGGTGCCCTCCAAGTCATGGTACGGCACCTTGCCCCTGTCGGCATCATCCACGTTGGTGTGGGTGTTGGCCGACACGTACAAGGGAAACCTGTCGTGTCTTACTCGCTTCAGCTCGTTGACTTCTATCTCGGCAAGTTCGTAGAACTGGGGCGATATCGTGCGCTTCCAGTAGTCGGGCCAGGTAATCATTCCGTGGTTGTTGTACAACTTGCTTTCAAAGATCGGGTCAGGATTGGTCACGATCATGTTGTCGGAGTCGAGCATCAAGATGTTTTCAAACGACGACAAGAGCAAAGCTAGCGACTTGAACTGGTAGTTGGAGAACTTGCGGCCCTTCATCACTTGCTCTCCCAAGGCTTCGGGCACAACAACACAGGAGGCGTCCAACGCAGGCAACACGCTGTTGCAGAAATCAGTCTCCCTCTCGTAGTCCTCTTTGGTGGGTATGATGATCTCCACGGGTAACTTGGACCCAGTTTCTCTCAACGCCACCAAAGCCAAATACGACAACCACGAGAACCGGGTCCCGCCAATTAGCACCACCCCACGAGTGTTTTTCTTGTAGGTCGAGTCGGCAATCTTCCAGGGCAACGCCTTTACAATATTGCGGTGCTTCTCCTGAATCTCTGCGAAAACCTCCTCCGAGATGTGGGCTTTTGAAAGTAGCACCTCCTTGGTGTTGGGGCCCTTGATTTGGTCCTCCTTGTCGGTGTAGTGGATCGCCTTGCCAATGTCTCCTTCTATATTGATCTTGTTTCTGTCCAAGATTGCAAACACTTCGTTCCAAAAGCTGTGCGCTGGGTTCGACCCTTCCAACGGCAATCCTGGTTCTGTTAATCCGGGCTCTGCTGCAACTTTCGCATCTAGACCAGTAGCCCCATTGCTGCCGTGGCCCAAGTTCGGCAGCTGCGTCTCCGGTTCTGCTCCTGCTCCTGCTCCTGCTCCTGCTCCTGCTCCTGCTCCTGCTCCTGCTCCTGCTTCTGCTATCTTGTCGCCAGCAGCCACTGGTAGCGGCGATAGCGATAGCGGTGAGTCGTCGTCGTTGTCGGTGCTGTCGTCGTCCACAACGTTCACACTGTACCCGACTGAGGCCGATGATGCGTAGTAAACAAGAAACCCAACTACTGCAACGACAAAAAGGAGTCGCAACCTTGACTTCAGTATCCTCTGTAACCCCTTGCTCATACTAGGTGTATTTGTCACTGTTGCTGCTGTTGCTGTAGCTGTAGCTGTAGCTGTTTCTGTTGCTCTTTGTTATCTTCTCAAAAGCCGCTCCTGGACTCTCGAAAGCAAATATATAAAGACGTGTTTTGAGGGCTGATGGAATTTTTTTTTTGTCTGTTGAATTGGTGATGAAATTGCACAAAGGAAAACTAAAAATAAAGTCGCGAGTCCTGGCATCATCGTTCCTTGGGGGTAGCAATGTCATATAATGGTATAGGATTGCAAACAGCCAGAGGTTCAGGCACGTCTGGCCACGTGCAAAAGAGTTTGTCGACAAAGGAGGGCAGGCGCGGGGTCATCAAGGAGAGAAAGTTGGCCCATAAGGCAGTGGTCTCCAAGGGCAAGCAGCTCTTGCGAGATATCAATAAGCGTGAAGCCGGGTCTGGCATACGCAAGCACGAGGCGTTGAGGGACATCGAGGTTAAGTGCGCCGAGCTCATGGATGAGCTAGAGAGCAAGGGGGTGGACGCGGAGGAAATCGCAAAAGCAGTTGGCGATCTACGAGAGAAGTTGTTGCTAGAGTCGAACAAGGAGCCCTTGCTGGACCAAAGTGGGAAAGCTAGTTCCAACGAGGAGCAAGGAACGGCTCCGGGCACGCGCGGAGCTGATTTGGTATATAAGCCACGGTATCCTGATAAAAAGTGATTTGTTTTTTGTCTGTATGTAATCTCTATCTATAGTTAACTCACTGCGTCGCGTCATTTTCATCGAGTGTCCCTTGGGCTTCTTCAGTGTGGCTCTCTGGCACGTTGTGGTGGTTGTCTGTGAAACCAGCAGTCTCTGCATTGTTTTCGCCAACTACTGCATCGTATTGCTCGGCTTCAAGGTGGGTCGCCGTTTGCTGATTTGCCGTCTCTTCATCTCTACCCTGCTTGTCATCCTTATCTCCTTCTCCTTCTCCTTCTCCTTCTCCTTCTCCTTCTTTTCTCCTTCTCCTTCTCCTTCTCCTTCTCCTTCTTCTTCCTCTCCTTCTTCCTTTCGTTGTTGTTGCTCTTCCTCTTGTAGCTTCTCTTTGACTTCTTCTCCTTTTGGTGGTGGCTTCTCTTTGGCCTCTCCCACCTCTTCTTCATCTTTTTCTTCTGGAGTTTGGTGATCAGCGTGTCCAGACACATTGTCAAGCTCCTCTGTAGCGCTTCTCTCGCTTGCGGGGATATAGGAGTCTATTATATCCGGAGTGTCATCATCTTTGTCGTTGTCGTCGTCATCTTCCCCGGCGGTGCGGCTTGGCTTTTCAAATTTGATCTCCCAAAGGCTGCCGTGCTCCAATTTGAACCTTCCTTCATACTCCACTTTGGAATCCTTCAACGACTTTGGTAGCTTCTTGCCCCTAGGACCCTTGGCACGCTTCGAGGTGGTGATTTGCTTGCCTTGAATGTTTTCCGCTTCTGGCTCTGGCTCCGCTCCTGTCTCTGCTCCCGTTCCTGTCGTCTGCTCCAATTGTCTCTGAAGCATTGGGTTGACCATTCCAGGCAACGGAATACCTCTTCCGAACCCGGGCAAACCTTGTGCAAAGCTGGTTTTGCTGGCCGAAAGCTTCTTTGGCACCAGGTCCTGTCTTCCCTTCCCATCGTCACCTTCCTCGGCGTTCGGTTGTCCTTGAAGCGGGTTAAAGAGCTGTTGCTGGAACGCCGCAATTCGAGATGAAAGTTTCTTGGGCTTTGGTGGTGGCGGTACCTTTGATTTCGAAGCTGCTGCTTCACCAGTGGCAGGTGAGCTGATTTTCAGCGGACGCGGTGGAACGAATGGTTTGGGACTGGACTCTTTGGTCGATGCTTGTTCTGGGGCTTGTGCTTGTGCAGGGACAGCCTTGTTCTTTCGTGAGGGGCGGGTTGGGATCACAGGAGGTGCATACTCTTTCTTCTCCTGCTTCTCCGCAGGCAAGTCTCTGCTCTCAGATGCAGGCTCTGCCTCTGCATCCTCCTCCCTGGCTCCCTCCTCCTTTGCATCCTCCTCCTTTGCATCCTCCTCCTTTGCATCCTCCTCCTTTGCATCCTCCTCCTTTGAGTCATCAGCAAAAGCATCCTCGCCAGAAATGCCTTTCTCTGCGGCAGTATTGTCGGACTCTCCCTTATTTTCGTGGGTTTCCACTGCTTCCTTTTTGGTATCGTCTGGCTCGGTGGTGGCTGGAGTGGCGCCCTGCGCATCCGTGTTTTCAGCTTCTTTGTTCTCTTCTGTGGCGATTCCATCACCATTCACATCTCTTTCCCCGTCGCCGTCCTCCTTTTCTTGCAGAATTGTTGCGACATCATCGTCAAAGCTGCCACTTTCTGTATCAAACTGGCTTTCGTCTGTCACATCCTCCTTGAATGATACCACCGTGTTTGAGTTTCCGGGAGTTCTCTCTCCGTCGCCAAAAGTTTGGCTATCATTCGAGTTCAAGCGGGGCGTGTGCGTGTCTATAGGAGCCACCTCTCCTCTTCCCAATTGGGGCTCTTCACTAGGGACAGTCTCTGGAGCAACTTCTGGTGAATCATCAGCAGTACCCTTAGACTCTTCACTTGACAAAGATGATGCCTTGCTTATATCCTGGGGATTCTGTACGACCTGCGCTTCGTGCTTTGGCACAGGTGCCAAAACACTTTCTGCCACCCCTCGTTCTAATGCCGCTCCCTCCCCCTCGGTAGACTCAATTGGGCTACGCTCCGGTTCGTCATTGCCCGCGCGTCTTGGTGCCGGGCGCTTGGGGATCACGGGAACGGGTGATTGGGTGCTGCCCCGGGGTCTTTCCGGTATAACTGGCTTCTTTTCGCTTGGCTGGTCACGGTTCGGTTCTTGACTCAAAGACTTGCGTTGAGGACGAGGTGGAAGCACTGGAATTGGCGAGTCACTGGCACTTTGTTCGACTGATGGTGGTTCTGGGCCGGTGTCACTTGTTTCGGAGCTCAGCATTGTTGTGTTGCGTTGTGTTGTGTTGTGTTGTGTTGTGTGTGTTGTGTGTGTTGCGTTGTGTTGCGTTGTATTGTGTGTCCAGTTTTGTTTCTCCTTTTTCCAGACACAGTGTGTATCACCCCTTTCACCTTTCACCCTTCACCCTTCACTCCCCCCTCGCAGGCACCAAAAACAAGCAGCGACATGACTCTACAATTGAAAGCACTTGTATTACCCCAAAGCAAACTATACACTTGTGAGTAGTTATGAGTAGTTCAATCTAAAAATGTCGTTAAACACGTAGTATGAACTGCCATCAGGGATCAAATGAAAGACCTGGGAGTAACGTTGGGCGTTTTGCTCCTCGTCAATCAAGAGCTCGCCTGTGACCATCACCAAAATGTCGCCATTGGCTGAAGCTGGCTGGGCATCCAAAGTAGAGATTCTGTGAACAACCTTTTGGAAAGGCAAGGAGACCAACTTCTCAACAATGTCTCTGGCACCTTGAAGCTGGGCAGTCTCAAAGGTCAACATCGACTCGTTCCTGTACAAGTTGCCCAATTGAGATCTGTCGGAGTCAAACTGGTTGTAGTAGAACTTGCAAAACTCGCTGGCGACTGTGTTGAAATCAACTGACGTAGAGTGTTAGTACAGGTTGACAAGCAACAACAACAACAACGGGGGGCAATGGGGACAACAAAAAGGAAAGGGGATATGCGCCTGTCTGTGTCCATGCAATCAAAACAAGCCGCACCTCCGTCATTACTTTGTCTACATACCGGACATGATAGAATCGAGGGCTATAGGTGTTGGTGTGTACGAAATCTGCATTTTTTTTTCTTTTCCTTCAAACTACACCAGTCCTGGGCAGTCCTGGGCTGCGTGCACGACTTGGCTTTGGCATCTAGCTATAAACCCTCCACAAGCTACCCCCAACCCACAAGCTACCCCCAACCCACAAGCTCCTCCCACAAATTCTGTTCCCCCCCCCCTAAACCAACTGGGTATAGTCCTTCAATATCCCCTTCATGTGTGTGTTGGTTATCTTCCCCCTCCTCGCCTTCTTCTGCTTCTTCTCCTGCTGGTGAGGCTGCTTCTTGATCAAGCTTGGATCGGCCCCGGTGGGCTTGAGACCCTGGTCAAGCAAGGCCTGGTAGATAATGTCGGGCTCGGGCAACTTAATGCCTACCCACATGCTCCTAAACTCCTCGTCCATAAAGCCAACCTCTCCGCCCGCGTTCGCCCAGATCAACCTCGGCGCATTGTCCTTTTTGTTGCGCAAAACCAAAATCTTGTTCTCCGCCTCCAACTCGCCAATGGCCTGCAAGCACCCCAGCCACCCGTCCTTCAACTCCTTCACCGATGCCCCCTTGAACGTGGTCTGCCTCCGCAAAAACTCGAGCAAGTCGTCGGCATTCCGAATGTTGTGCAACGACGCATACCCCAAGGTTCTGTTGACAGGATCGTACTTGATCCGGTCAATCTCCATCAACAACGGCAACAATGTGGGGGCAATGTCAAACGACAAGTAGCTCTGGAGCTTGCTCACGCTCACGGGGCTGTCTTGCTCCTTGATGTACTCCACGGCAAGATGTAGCTGCGTCGACAAGTGCGACCCCGACATGCCCCCCATGGCAGCCCGCTGTCGTTTGATCGCTTCTGCCATGGAGTCAACGGGGGGGGCTGATCTCTTGACGCCACTGCCCTCGCTCTTGGCCTGGGACTGGGACTGTGCTGGTGCCGGCGCCGCGGGCTTGGCCATGACTGGCTTCCTGGCAACAGCAACCGATGGACGGCTTTTGATCTTGTTCTTAAACGCAGAGAGCTGGGCGGATAAGTCTGACATGATAAGAGACAAGATGAAGAAGTAACGTCAAGCACATAAAGCCTACGCATTTTTTTCCCTTTGGGTTGATTTGTCTGGTGGTATCAGAGAGAGGCTACGCACGGCATGCTGTTACCCGGCACACTCCATCTTTTTTTTTTTTTCTTCTTCCTGAGGAAATTTCCATCAGCTAAAAAAAATCCCTTCTTCTTCTTCTTTTTCTTTCTTCAGTGATTCTTTGAGCTACACTCTTATGTAGGCATTAACTGTGAGCCGACTGGGAAACATGTGTTGGCTTGGATTATCTAGAGAAACATTGTTTCCTGCCTCGGTAGCAGTTCCTTGGCAGGAACCCAGCTTTAAAACCATCGCCGTTGGAGGTCGCTGCTGACTTTTGTTGGCTGGCTGACTCATGAAATGGTGATGACCTGATGTCTGGTACATTTATTGCTACATTTGTTGCTATTGCTATTGCTATTGCTGGTACTTTTATTGGTACTTTTATTGGCACCTGCCGCTTTTGGTGGTATTACTCCAGCAAGCACTATGCCAAGTAGTTTTCGCCGATTCTTCCTCTTCTGATACGCTCATTTCTCATAAACTCATCCTGGGGAGAACGCAATTCGTTCTTGATAATCTTTCGAGCCAATTTGCACCCATCGAGCGTGTTGAGGTCGATTGTTTTGGCCCACTGTAGGTTCTTGTACATCCCCGAGTCCGTCAAGTCAACCACCAAATCTTGCTTGTAAACCGCAGGGCCAAACGTAGAAGCATCACCCTGCCGTCCTCCACCCTCTTCTCTCTCCTCATCATCATCATCTTCTTTTTCTTCTTCCTCATCGTCAACATCATCACTGCTCGTGTACCCCGAATCCAAATCAATGGCTTCGAAATCGTCGTCGTCGTATATCCCATACACGCCCAATTTCGATGATCTCTTTGTAAGCAATTTCTCAAGAAACTGCTTAATCATATCGCGGTTGAGCCAAATCATCGAGGACAAGTTGAGGTACCTCAAGTTGCCGCCAATGTCGGCATTCAATGGCGTGGGGACGTGGTAAATCAGCGAGCTGTAGCGCACCCGCCTCTTTCCATGCACCCTGACAATCGCCGACAATATCTCGTCCTCATTGATCTTTTTGAGGTACGAATTGTTGATCGACTTCAAGTTCAAGTCCGAGAGGTACACCTTCCCGTCGCCCTTGTTCAAGTACGAGATGTCCGACACCGTTTGCGGCAATGGCGGGAGCAAGCTGTTGTATTTCCAAATTGGTTTGGAAAACGTGGTGATGGAGTACACCGACGACGCGGTTGACGCTGCTGACTGGTTGGACTTGAACATGTTGGTGGCGAGCCGGTGTTCCAAGCTATTGTTAAAGTTCAAAATACTGCCGCCGCCGCCCTCAACCGAGCACAAGTCGTCCAAATCGCTCGAGGCCGAGATGCGGTCAGTCATTTGGACGAGGTCCTTGGGGTAGTTGTTCATCAAGTCAAAGTTTTGAAACTTGTAGATTGAAGGCCGGCTAACCTCATAGTCCATGGAAAGCGAGATGCTGCCGAGATTCAAGTCAACCACGTTGGGACACAAGTTGATCAAGTGCAACACGTGTCCAATCGGCACATCCTTTGACGTGGCATAGTTCATCAAGAACTTGTTGATCATGGGGTGCGGGGAGGCATTTCTTGCCAATGTAGATGCATTGGTGCGGCCATCGGCGGGCAACTTCAAGTACTCGAGTCTGGGCACTTTCCGGTTGGGGTCGCCGCCGCTGCTGTTGTTGCCGCTGCCCCCGATGCCGCTGCCGCCATACAGAGCCCTCCGCTTGCGAGATTTGAAGTACTTGAACGGCTTGGCAAACCGCTTGGAGGACAAGGACATTTGCAGAGCCCCGGACTTGGCTGACGCAAGCAGGTGCTGCGAGTTGGACGATATTTTCGTCAACCCCAACAGAGTGGAGTGGATGGTGTACAACGGGTTGCTCTTGAACTTCCAGTCCCTCCATCCCGCGAGCGTCTTTTGTGGGAGCACGCCCGGGGTATCGACACCGGCACCGGCACCAGCGGAGGCAGCGTCGCCATTATCCATTTCCACGTCCTCGGACTCTGCCTCCTCTTCATACCCGGGCCTGATTCCCGACAAGTTGATGGACTTGACGTACTGGCCCACTTCCGAGTTTAAGCGTAGGTAGGTGACAAACTGGGCCAACCTGTACGTGGAGGTGAACTGCAAGTTCTCGTAGTAGTACGGCTTGGCGAGAAAGTAAAACAACTTGCATGTATACATGCAGCTCTTGTAATCGAGTTTGGAGTCGACCAAAAAGAAGATGTGGTCCAAAATCTCAACGGGGAGGTTCTTCAAGTGTAATGGCGGCGCCGGCGCCACAGTGGCAGTCGCAACTGCAGTCTTGGTGGAGGGCAGCGAGCCGTGCGACGATGCCGTGTTTGGCCGGGTGGTGTTGGAGGAGGAGGAGCTGCTGGATAGTAGGTTGGCGTTGCTGATTCTCAAGGATATACTGCGGCTGACGTCGCTCAAGAGCGACTTGTACTTCATCTTGAACCCCGAGGAAACGGCGCCAGCCAGGGTGGACAAGCTGAGGTCCTTTTTCTTTTCAAACACGGAGTGGAGCACGTTTAGTTCATTTTGGCTCAAGGGTACTAGCGAGTGCGTTTGATAGTCGTACCTGGCGTTGGGGTTGAGCAATGATCGATACGGAGGTAGGTGGTGCTGAAAGTCGTTGGCGTCTGCTTTCAACATTTTTTGTTTGTTTCTCTTCAATCAGCAAGCCTGTTCTTGTTGTTGTGTGGTGGTGCTGTTGCGCTTGTGGTTGTACGTGGTGCTGTTGCGCGTATCAAGGGGCAATCAACCAGTGAGGGGAGGGGAGGGGGGGGGTGAGGTTTCTTATCTTGTGAGGGATTGCAGAAAGAGCAGGAGAAAAAAAGGGGCCAAGCAAAACAAAACAAAACAAAATAGGGGTCAGCGGGGGGGCGCAAGAGAGGGGGGGCCGGGTGGTAGGTGAGGAGAG